>OLKM01004370.1:0-22900 GCA_900291075.1 Melanogrammus aeglefinus | reverse complement strand
CTCAACGTTAGCTCACTTATCAAATACTCGGTACTGTGCCTTACCAATTCACCCGTCGTGGACACGGAGTACACAGTGGCTCGTTAGTTCTTCGGTGCGGGCAAATGAAAAGACTCAACTCCACCCGAAAGTGGGGTAAATGGACAATGGGATAAAAGGTTCTAAAACATCTTCATCAACCCCTTTGATAGCAAATGTGCCGAGTTACTGCGCTGAAACATGGTGACTTTTTGGTGCAAGCGCGCACTCTGTCTTCGAGACGTTCTTTCTCCACACTTTAATAAATCGTTTCTACTGATTCATAGACAGTCGGAATGCTTCACGCTCAGATGCGTGAATAATCGATATGATTAAACTAGTGCATTGCGAAAGGACTTGACAAAAAAATTCTAGAGTGAGGATGGTAGGGGTGACCGTCCTTCATAGATCTAAGCGTGCCAAGCGTTGCCTCCCGTCGTCTTCATCAATGTAATGAGCCTAGGCTTTCTGTATATTATCGCCAGGCGCATCCTATAGCGCCTTAACGAATATATATAAAAGAAATAATACAAAAAATAATTCAACATATGTTTATGTTACTATTGTTCCACTAAAGGTACTCACAACATCGTGGCAAGGAGTGTTGTTGTTGAGTGTTGTTTCCTACTGGGTGTGGTTATTTCAATACAAAAAACACAATTTTTAATGAAAATGTCTTGTGGTGAGGAGCCTGTTCTGCGCAACTCTGCGCAAATATTATATTGTCATAGGCTAAATAATGAATTTATAACTTTTTCGATATTTGTTTAAATCATAGGCTAGCCTTATTGTTGGCTTGTTTTTTTGTCTATCCTGATGATGAGTGCTTGTATCTGGTGTTTGGATGATCACAGTGAAAAATTCCTGCAATATGGGGTCACATCGCATTTTTCACTTTAAAAAGGGGAAACTGAACAAAATAAAGTTGCTTACAGTTTGCATATCTCTGGGTCAGATTGTACCTTGATTACACAATTGCAGGGATCCTAGAAATATTAGAACGGTGGCTTTAACATAGTCCAACACAAGTTGCTACAGATAGTTTGCATCTCCAAATTCCATGTGAAAGATAAGCCTACCTAATATTTATATCGTTATATTCAGGGTAAAGAGCTGGGACATGTAGAAATTTAAAATATGCAAGTAATTATTAGGGCTATAGTTCTAATAGGCCTAGAAACACACAACTTTAGAAGAAGAAAGCCTTTATTTGTCATTGCACAGGATACAACATAATTGGACAGGATACGTTTATTTGACTCACGTTGGTATGGTTGAGTTCGCGTGTCCTGCTGGTAACAATATAAAAGTCTCTAGAGAATGTTTAGCCTATACTAGGAGGTGAATGATTCTGTACGTATTTTAAATTCTATTATCTGGTGGTGTTACCTTGCTGCTGTTGTATTACCCTCACATAGCCCACTTAGGAAGCGGGATCAAAACACATAAGGCTGCAATAACTACTCCAGCCACAGATGACGGCACATTTAGAGACAGGTGAGGGAGGGAGGGAGAGCCATACGTCACATCGACCACAGCCACTGACCTTAACAAGCGGAGGTCAGAAACCATCCATCAGGAGAGCGAGTTAGAATACAACGAGTTCTGCTGGTGTGTCGCTCACACACGCGTGCGCGATACAATTCCCCTCCTTTTGCTTCATAGTTACCCATATCCAAAAAATCTTTAACAAATACAAGTGAGATTAAAACTGGGACCAAGGATTTGGACTACTTTCTTCAAGAACGTGGCCACTTTTACATTTCTGCCTAAAGGAATGTTGCCCCCCCCCCCAGGAGCACAATGCAAGAGCCCCCCCCGCAAATTTGTGTCTGGTGCCGGGTCTGGATCATGAGAGCTTTGATTCACTTGGTTACAGCATCCTTGGCATGCACAAAGATCCGTGTGCATAGGCGTCGATTACGCCGGAGACGCCGGGGACGCATCCCCACCAGATTTCGTCAAGATTTATTTTGTCCCCACCACCAAAAAAAAATCAAGTTCAATTATTATGGATTATTACACGGGTCTTCTAAATGCCGTGACACGCTCTGTTTCATTGCATGGGCTCTTCACAACATCCGGCGGTGAATATATATTTTGATAATTTCACCATTGCTAAGGAATAATTGACTGCCGTCATGGAAAACAAGGACTTTTTGCCTACAATGATGTCTCTTGGTATCACTCCTCAAGTAGTCGTCTGGACTTTTCAACCCCAGCGTCTTCGGTTGCTAAGAGACGTCAACGTCTTTGGCGAACTATTTCTCTGCTGATCAACGCTACGAATGATAACAAATACATTGGAAAAAGTCATTTTTTCGATTTGGCAAGTAGCCATTACTAATAATACCAATACTCTTTGGCTGGGATGATGAGGCATCAGACAATCAAGTCATTTTAGCCTGAATACATAGGTAAAAAGCACCAGAGCAGGTTGCTAGTACCATGGACAGTATCAGAATGATAACCTGTTGAACTAAATGGATGTGGTAGGCTACACCACGGGATGCATCTGCAGACCACCGCCACATAAATAAAGTTAAGACGCGATATTTATTGCCTAAGATTTGCTGGTGCTGTGGCGAGATCTTTTGTGTTTTTTTGTATTCAACAAGAGAGAGGAGTCAGTCTCTTGTTGACACCAAAGTGACTTTTGGTCATTACTTGCTTTGCTTGAATTTCTGGAATAAATTGTGGGGCGAGTGCATGCGTTTTGGTCAGAATGCCCTGATGCTTAGGCTTAGTTTTGATTGGAATGCGTGTTGTGAATGAGAGAACAGCCAGCTCATGGATGTGATACAGCGTTCAGCTGTGCAATAAATATTTCTCTTTTTCTTTCCTATCTGGATGACTTTTGCAGTGCTGTGTGTAGCCACACGTTTTGGCCCTTCTGAACTTAAAACACGCAGTTTAATTTCCTTAGCTCCTCTTGTTTATGTTGTTATTTTAGCCATATCATGTCACGTTGTTGTTTAATAGGCCTACATGGAGCAGAACATAGTGGGTCATATGTCCGAGGCTTTTTGGAAACGTTTTCTTCATAGAACCTGCCAGACAGATTTTGTATACATTTTATTCCTTAGTAATTAGGGTATGCCGTCTTTCAGAACCTTTCATTACCGGCACTAAAGAGAGAAAAAAAGAGTGCATCCTCATTGTACCCAGCACTTCTGAAAATATACTTCTGAATGCATCTCTGTTCCCCATACATTCACAACCAAAACTGACGCCCATGCACACACCCCAGGCTCGATCCCTCCACCCAACCTACCTCAGCCTGGACGTCTGGTACCGCCAGCAAAGGTCGATCAACAAAGTCACAACTTTTCTCCGTTTTTTGGACCTTAGTGGTGTGGAGTCGAGCGCCTGCTGCCAATGTCGCAGAGTCGCCTCACAGCTTCCGCAAAAGACTCAAAACTCACCTGTTCAGTGTTCAACCCTCGACTCTGCATAGCTACCCAGCCCTTTCAGGCCACCATTGTATGTTGTACGTCCTGGGCACTTTAATGTGTACGCACTTTAATCTACATTGCACTTATTCATAGCTACTTAATTTGGTGTAGCATCTGCAGTAGCTGTACAACGGGAATAGGTTAGCCTAGCAATTGTTAGTACTTTGCACTTGGTTCTATTGAACATCTTTACTGTACTGACAGCAATATATTGTTTCCACTTCTCATGACAATTATTCGTGAGTCGCTTTGGATAAAAAGCGTTCTGCTAAATGCCCTAAAATGTAAATATAATGTTTGAATGTATGGGAATATAAATATGAGCATTGTGGAGGGAAGAATAACGTTAATGTGGACCGGGAGTGTTGCCGTATATTTGATTTTAGAGCACTTTGATTTGGTCTAGGAAGGCACTGATGTTGGGGTCACCCTCAGAGATCGCGGCCCGGGTGGAAGCAGTTCTTTGCAAATGAACTCAGATAAGTTGGCATATCGTCCTTGAAGCATTCTTTTTGTCCAAAATTAAATGATAATGAACTTTAAAATGGCTGGAGATCTGGAATTTGGGACCTGGCTAAATGCAGTTTTTTGATGAAATATAAATCTTTCTGTGACTCTATAAATTCTTAGCCAGCTGGTCAATCTACCTACAAAGGCCAAATCTTAAAAGTCCACGTTGATGATGATTTAATTCAACAAATGTCTCCATCCTTGGAGTCTTCTGCAATGTTGTGAGTGATCATTGTGTTGCTGCCTACTTTCAGGGACACTAAAATCTCCAAAATGTAAACCTCGCGTTATTTTCAAAGGAGGAGGGCACATAGGCCTGCTGACGGAGGTTGAGCTTACTTGGACAATTATTTAAGGAAATTTTGTGAAGATTGAAATTCAGGTTGAAGGGACAAGAATGCCCTGGTTCTCCCCAGAAGTTGTCAGATACCATCCATCACGTTAATGTGGCATGGGCCAAAGCCAGAAGAAGTTGATTTTGCCTCTGACTGGTCTATTTTCAGGGAACTAAGGAACCAAATGCACTTCTCTTATTATGAAAAAAGGCTGAATCAGAATATTACTTATTCTGTCACAACTGAGAACCACCTCAATTAATCCAAAAGAAATTTTTGGGAAAGTGATTTAAGTCTTTATCTGTATTAAAAAGTCCTCAGGCTCTTCCCGACATTTGTTGGATGTTAAAAGACTTGGCCCATGTCTATGATAAAAAATGATTAAAATGAGGGTGATCCAGCAGCTTAAACTAACTACAGGCCAATGTCAAATTGTGTTTGTGTCTTGTCCAAAAAATGTGAATCTCTTGCTTGTGTGTGATCAACTAAGAGTTTCTAAACTCAATTTATCTTCCCTCAAAACTGTCATCAGGCTTCAGGAAAAATCATAGTACAATCACTGCGGCTACAAATGTGATCAATGATATATTTCTTGCTCTTGATTAAAACCAGTACTGTGCGTCACTTTTTATTGATCTGTCGAAAGCTTTTGACACTGTGGACTATGCTGTTTTAAAATATAGGATTCTTTGTTTGGGTTTGTCAGATCATGTTTCCTGGTTCACAAATTATTTGAGTGACAAATTGAGTGCTAAATATAAGGCTATAGGTCTGGGTTCTGAATTTGTGATTGTCCACAAGGGTGTGCCACAGGGTTTGATATTACAACCCCTCCGGTTCATTGTGTATATTAATGAGTTGGGCAAAATGTGTTGCTAACATGCATTTTTATGCCCATGACACAATTATTTGCTGTTTTGGATCAACTAATGCTAAAGCTGTTGAATCTCTTCATAGAGATTTTGATGTGGTCCAGTATACACTCCTGCAGCTAAAACTAGTCCTCAATGCTGACAAGACTAAACTAATGTTGTTTTCATACAATAAGAAAGTACCTCAAATTGTCCCAGTGTCCACTCTTGAGGCAAATGTCATAGAGGTTGTTCATATGTGCAAATACCTTGGTGTCTTGCTTGATGACTCCCTCACCTCCAAGCCCCAAACTCAAACCTAAATTGGGTAACTCCTTCTGAAACAAAATTGGTTTCTCTTTTGAGGTGAAAAAGAGGCTTGTTGTAGACTGAACCGCGACATGAAGGAGAAATTGTTGCCTGTCTTCTTAACGGAAGCCCCGCTGCCGAGGCGGTGGTGCCTCTGGTGGTGGCGGGCAGCAGGAGACAATCTCTGGGAAACAATCCCTTTCTCCTCCATGTCGTGGTTCATGTACTTCAGGGAGACAAAGCCAAAGTTCCTTTCCCCACATTCCTTCTAAACCCATGGCGAGAAAACCCCCACTACGAGTCTCGTGGATATACCAGACGTCAGAGAACCCGACGTGTCATGCGCCATAACACCAACAGCAGAACGGTTATTCAAATAACAAAGTACAACATTTGCGTTACAGTGTGTGACACCACACACATATGGCACTCGCTCATTGTCTCATTGGCAGGCCAAATTCCCTCGGCGGGCAAGGCGGAGAAAGGAGAGGTAACTTGGCCCCTTATGATGACATATGGGGTCGAAATCGGAGTGTCTGACCTTTCATTTTTCAAAGGCGGAGCAGGATATCTAGTGCTCGTTTTACACCTAATGCTATTTCTAGCTACTAGGGGACCATAGGCAGGCTAGGGGAACTAATATTAATGTTAGGAAACCGTATAAAATGAAATTTTCCTGCCATGGGACCTTTATAAGGCCATGCTTGGGCTACTGCCCTCCTACATTTGTAATCTAATTACACAGAGAAGTCAATGGGACTTTCCTGGTTAAATAAAGGTTTAAATAAAATAAAAAATCTACCCTCACAAGTGCAGGACACAACTGCACTAGACAACTGTTCCAGTTTGAGGATGTGACAGTAGCAGAAACTGAGAGAACGCCCCTTTACAGTAGCACCTGCAGAAAGTTCACCTTTGGGAGGCCATGAGATTTAATGGATCTTTAGAGAGGAGATACCCTACTAAAGAGTGGCGGCCTCCTGCCACATGGACTTTAATAGATTTTAGTTCGTGACTTACCCAGGTTAATGGGGTAGAATTATCCCCATGTGGGATTGGGTGAGGTTTGGCAGTAGCTCAGGAGGTAGAGGGTGTTGGCTGGCAACCTGAAGGTTGTTGGTTCGATCCCCGGCTTCCTCCTAGCTGAGTGTCGAGGTGTCCTTGAGCAAGGCACCTAACCCTAACTGCTCCCGACGAGCTGGCTGGCGCCTTGCATGGTTGACTCCGCCGTCGGTGTGTGAATGTGTGCGTGAATGGTGAATGTGAGGCAATATTGTAAAGCGCTTTGAGTGGCCAATGGTTAGAAAAGCGCTATATAAATGCAGTCCAGTCCATTCAGGGAGAAGAAGTAGTCCACCCTCAACCCTAGTTAGCTATGTAGAAAATGCCGGCCTATGTTGTATATTAAAAAAGAAAGATGTTCAAAGAAATACAGTCAGAAACATAGGAGAGTGTTGTGGGAGAACAGCTGGAAACATATCTGTACAAATTTTGTAATGTACAACATTTTCTTTTTGACCATTTTGTGTATTTTTTTTAAGGCGAAATTTCAATGTCCTCAGTTACAAAGTGTTTTTTGGGAGCGACATGCTGAATAAATACATCATGTTTTCAAACTCAAAAATAATCGTTGGCTCTGGAAGTATTGTGCTGAGGGGGCTACCGCACGCCCTGTTGGCTGAGAGGCTCACAAAAAATATTGTAGTTTTAAATAATTTCTGATGTGTCTATTATTTTAAGGCACTTGCGTTAGTGTTATTGAGTTAAACTAGAAGAATCATCGGCTGAACACAGGAGAATTCATATGGAGCCACTGACTTCTTTATCATCATATGCTTTATTAACAAGTACAACAGAAAAGTTGTCCCTTACATGTACACAATAAACCATAGGACTAAAATAATAGAAGTAGCAGGCATTTCAAATCATAAAAAGGTGTGCACACATGTTTAATAACTGAATATGATCTACTGCCGTGTTGTTGCCAAAAGAACACAAGGAATCATTATTTGGTTTCAAGTCATTGAAGACCACTTGCAATGTCAATACAATATACAATCTGCTTTAAGTCAGGTTCCATGTTAGGCATGTCAAAAAAAGAAATAATTTCAGAGGCCCCTAGGACAAAACTGGATATGTAGGAAAATATGTGAAATATTGTAATACAATTTGACATTTGACATTTTTCACAGGTTTATAAATCAAAAAAATACATTGTAAATTACATCTTTGTATAACCAGTATAGTTAACCCCATGGAATATCTTAAAAGTCTCTTCCTGTCATGGTTTATCATGCAAACCTTTCCGATGCCAAATAAAATGTAGCATTTGGAGTATAGTTGAGGATGTATAAAAATCAAGCAAAATACTGAAATATTGAACAGCAGGAGTTTGAGAGAGAGAGAGAGAGAGAGAGTGAGAGTGAGAGTGAGAGTGAGAGAGAGAGAGAGAGAGAGAGAGGGAGAGAGCAGGAAGAGAGAGGGAGGGGAGAGGGAGGGAGAGAGAGCAGAAGAGGGAGAGGAGGGAGGGAGAGAGAGAGAGCAGCAGAGAAGATGGAAGGAGAGGTGGTGTGTAGTGGTGGGTGTGTGTGTGTGTTAGATGTGTGTGTCTGTGTTGTGTCTTAGTGTGTGTCTTTGTGTGTGTGTGGCTACAACAGAGTCACTGCGGCATCAACATCCACTAGCCTAAACCCAGGGAGGAGGTCCTCTTTGGTGAAGGTGGAATAGAAGGTGTGGATGTGTGTCAGTATGTCTAACCCTCTTAAATCTGGGGACACTCTGAAGAAGGACAGAGAGCCAGCAGGCCGGTCCAGATACACTCCTACTCTGTTAGAGCCAGAAGGGCGCAGACCTATATCTGTTTTACTACCGTTGTACCGGGCAGTGTAACGATCATTGAGACAATCAAGAAGCCAGGACTTGTTGTTCCCTCCAAGCATGGTATCATTACCCCCTCCTTTCCTTACGATTCCTCTGTATGTCACTCCTATACCAACACTTCCGTTTCTCTCTACCTCCCAGTAACAGCAGCCAGTCAGACCCTCTCGACACAACACCTGGGGTGAGGTGTCAAATCTTTCTGGGAGATCAGGATACAACTGGTCCCCTCCAACCCGCTTCACCGTTCTGTTGCCCGTAGCCAGAGAGAGTTCTTTGTGGGCTGTGTTTGGGTCCAGTGGGAGTTCACAGGTATCTGACGGGAGAACAAGACATGATGCTGAAGACAGAAATACACTGAGGCATTTCCTACACAAAGCAGGTGTTTTGACAAAAATATAATTATTATAATGAGAATAAGATCATCAGCCCACTAGTAATAAAAACAGGGTTCTCCCCACAGAATGAATGATTTGAATAGCGCGGCCAAAAGCCAAACCACAATGTCACGAGTAAGTGCTGTGTGCTGTCAGTGCTGTCGGTCTCTTTCAGATCCTATCTCGGTCCGACACAGCTTGAATGTAATACTGCTCTTCTGGCACATCAGAGTGCCAGGCAAGCCATGGAGCGTTGTGTCGTAGAAGGACAACAACACACGAATGATTCAAGGTCTGGTTCTGTGTCAATATGATGGTTGGTGATGGGGCAAGGTTTGAAACGGTGCTGGAGGTTCTATCGCGGCTGTATGTCGGTGCCAGTGTGACATTCTCATTGGAAACACAACCACAAGTTCAAGTTAAGTCACACGGCTTTGAAAGTATGGGGGGCTTCAAACTATCCTAAAACTAAAAGAGCTCTTTCATATCTATCCGTCAATCATAAATATTTTGTTTACATCAACAGAAATGTTATGATTATATCAACCATAATGTTATGAATACACAACCAACATCCCTTCTTGGATCCTCCAGATCTTACCATAGACAAGCAGCTCAGCGGTGCGATTTTCCGTGCCAGCGCTGTTGCTCGCCAGGCAGCAGACCTTTTTCACGCCAGAGCTCAACCCTCTGACGAAAAGGAACCCCCTCTCAACCCACGCATCTGATTGGTTGTCTGTGGCGTCCCTCTCCAGGAGCCTGCCGTTGTGGAGCCACTGGATTGTGGGATCCGGTGTTCCGCCGGCATCGCAGCTGAAGCGGGCCGTTTCGCCAACGGGCAACACCTTGCTAGAGGAGTGGAACGCTGCGATGATGGGGGCCTCCGCCTTCCTGCGCATTGCTGAACCAGAAAAAAACAGGACGAAATGAGTGAATGTTTACAACGCGTATCTAGAGATGCACCATCAAATAGACTTCACTGTCTCGCTATACTTGTCCACTAGAGGGCGACCCATAATATTCAGTTATAGCAACACAAGGTTTCATGTGAGAAAACACCTAAACCCTGCATTACCAGTAGACACAGACACTGACATCCAACCACCTTTCCATTCACAAAGAGTATATTTACTGCATCTACTGCACAGAGAATAGAACGGAGGAACCATTCCCAAACTCATGAACAATGTCTACGGACCCTCTTTGGTCAGCTCAGCTTCCAGATGATCCAGGTCTATGACCTTCTCACAGATCCAGTGATGCATTTGGTCACACGGTCCTTCAGACAAGCTAGTATCCCATCCTACACAGTCTTCTGCTGGAGCGTCACCCTGTGTTTTATTGCGTACCCAACTGAGAACCACAAGGAATAGAAAGTTGACCAGGGTTGGAGTGTCACTGTCACAGTTTGAAGAAAAGAGTCATCAGCCTTACCTTGAAGTCATGTTGGTACCATCCACCCACTTGAAGGTCCCCTTTGTGCCTTGCTTACCCAGTCCAATCCAGGAATGACCCCTAAATCTGCGAACAAACCCCTGTTTCCAATAGTAATAGTATATGTTGTCATGAAGCTGACTGAATGAAATGTTCCCCACACACACACACACACACACACACACACACACACACACACACACACACACACACACACACACACACACACACACACACACACACACACACACACACACACACACACACACACAATCTCTCGCTCACACACATACATTTTATATGCTTCATTTTATTCTACATTACAAGTCTTTGAATGATTATACACATTAATACGGGTCAGCACATTGTTATGGAACATCTCCTTTTCCTGGTAAACATGCTTCATATAATTTTGAAATTAAGCAGTACTTTACTAGCTGTTTGAAAGTCCCCAAATGCAAAGTCCATGGGTCGCCAGCCTATGGACATGCCCTAGACTACTAACATAAGTACAATAGGTTGGCATTTGTTGTTTTTAATGGTTGATATCAATGACTATTTTAGACACACACACACACACACACACACACACACACACACACACACACACACACACACACACACACACACACACACACACACACACACACACACACACACACACACACACACACCCTCTGTCACCTGTTCTCCTCTGCTGTTAATAACTACCAGGTCTGCATTTCTCTGCTGACAGTAGTCTCGACTGCCCGTCCAGTTTCTCTTAGTAGTAGAGATAAGGTAGAAACTCTTGTGGAAATAAATCCAGCCCATTCGTGTCCAATCAACTGTTGAATGTAAAAGCAAAACCTTAACAAACACAGAACTACTTTTCTTAATGTCTTCATTACTGACCCTGAGAGCTGACATTGTGCAGTAAACCACAATAGAAACCTGACCCGAGTAGACCACACTAGAAACCTGACCTAGTAGACCACAATAGAAACCCCACCTTAGTAGACCACAATAGAAACACCACCTTAGTAGACCACACTAGAAACAGACCTTAGTAGACCACACTAGAAACATGACCTTAGTAGACCACACTAGAAACATGACCTTAGTAGACCACACTAGAAACATGACCTTAGTAGACCACACTAGAAACATGACCTTAGTAGACCACACTAGAAACATGACCTTAGTAGACCACACTAGAAACCTGACCAAGTAGACCACACTAGAAACCTGACCAAGTAGACCACACTAGAAACCTGACCAAGTAGACCACAATAGAAACCTTACAGTAGTAGACGACAATAGAAACCTGACAGTAGTAGACGACAATAGAAACCTGACCGTAGTAGACTACAATAGAAACGTGACCGTAGTAGACGACAATAGAAACCTGACCGTAGTAGACGACAATATAAACCTGACCATAGTAGACCACAATATAAACCTGACCTTAGTGGACCACAATAGAAACATGACCTTAGTGGACCACAATAGAAACATGACCTTAATAGACAACAATATAATCTGTTTATCCTTGTAATGGAGCTCATAACAAAGACAAGCTCCTCTGTACTCCACTGCTCCCCCTGCTGGAGGAGGAGACTAACAACACCTTCACTAACACCACGCTGCCAGAATCCTTTATTTAATTGTATGCTCTGTTAGCCTTCCAATAAAATGATTTAAAGTTATAAGGAAGAGGGGACATTCAAACATAAATCCCAAAAGCAGATAGCATTTTTTAAAGAAAGACTTACCAAGTTCATTCATCAGTTGCCCTCTCCCCCCCTTCCAAGGTGCCGTATAGTCTAGGACAGGGCAGAGTACAGAAGAAATCAGCTCTCAAACAGAACAACATCGTCCCTAAACGTAACAGGCTAATCAAAAACAAAGTCCATCCACACTGAGAAAAAACTGTATATTATTATTAGTTTGATTATAAATAATAATTGTTATTATATTAAGAATCACTATCATCATTTTATTCTCCAAATAATTGTTTGGATTGTTCTAATTAATATTATAAATAATTATTATTATTACTGATAATGATCATATTTATATTTAGGATGATTTGAGTTGGACTCACCATAGCGCACAGAGGTTGCGAGAATGCACAGCAGTCCGAAGCTCAGAGTGACAACGTATGACGGTAGAGCTGTTCAGGAGTAGGACACACACACACACACACACACACACACACACACACACACACACACACACACACACACACACACACACACACACACACACACACACACACACACACACACACACACACACACACACACACGCATGCACACACACACACACAAATGCATTGTAATGTGCACACAGTGATATATGATATAGTGCTTGGATATCATTCACAGTCCAGACAGTCTTCCTACGGTCTGCTGAATCCCTCCCCTTCTAGAAGAAACATCTGAAGACCTCTACTGAAAACACCTCAGTAATTGATTATTGGTACTGTAGCTCTTGTGTGGAATTAAACACACTTAAGCAAAACAAACTTAATATTCACTTATTATTGACAAATATGCAAAAATACAGTAATCGATACAGTAATATATACATACACATACACTTATCAAAGGGGGGGGAAACATGTGGCCTGTGTATCACCAGGGTCATTCACAACAGCACACTCAGAAAATATTAGATGATGTATTTTGGTAGCCAGGCTAATTGCAGGCCAAGCTCAATGGTAGATTGCATGTTGGTCTAGGGAGGCCGCTGTCATTTCTTCAGCACAAGAGGCGTGATCATCGGACGTAGTTCATAGCTCATCACATAGATAAATACATACATAAACATAGATACATACATACAGTTCATACATATACAAACGGTTACATACGTACACGTGTAAATACATAACAAATCCCGAACATACGATAGACAAACGTACTTTCTCTAATGTTACGTTGCACCACAACTAATAATGAATAATTAAAATACTAAACCTATATTCTGCTCCCTCAAGCTACTCTGCACTCTTTCTAGTTTTTCCATGTATATGACGAACACACAACTACTTGTAAATGTGTGTTGTGGGTCGAGAACATACACATGTCGTTATTTAGGAGAATAAATCTAGGGATAAGTCTATGTAATAAATTGTCTGCCTAATGTAAATCTTGTGATCTATGTACCTGAAAACAAATCTATGTACAGGTTTATCTATTTCAAATCCACTCAGAAGGGTCCTACCAGATCTTCTCTTTTTGGTCTGCTCCCGGTCCAAAGATATGTCCTCAGGTTCCGTAGAGAGTCCAGAGTCCAGATTATTGCTGGTGGCCATGGTTACTCTCTGGACAGCTTCAACTGCTTCTGCTCTCAGTCTTCAGCGCTGCTATTTCAGCTGGGAAAACAACGTCACATGTTTAAATTCTGACTTATCATCCGCTTTCAATCTAAACCATCACAGGTCAGGAAATGTTTGCTTCTACTCTAGTCAGTTGCCGTCATTTTACCCATCCAAGCACTTAAGCAAGCATGCAAGCACACACACACACACACACAAGATCATTTTTTAATTTCATAGCCTAACCCAATTAGTGTTCCAGCTGTATACCAGAAAGTATTGGACATGTCTAGGGCTGGTCAAGCTGTATACTTGAAGGAAGTGGACATGTCCAGGAGTGGTCAAGCTGTACACTAGAATGTAGTGGACATGTCTAGGAGTGGTCAAGCTGTACACTAGAATGTAGTGGAAATGTCTAGGAGTGGTCAAACTGTACACTAGAAGGTTGGAGTGTTCCAGATATATGACGATGGCCTACAGGTTTTAACGTCTAATGTTGTCTTATAAAAGTTCCCTCTCTTGTTCCCTCTACACCCTGCAGGTGTTGGTCTACGGTCAGCTCTGATGCCAAAGCTCTAAAGACGGAATTATATTCATATTTCAACACACTATGGGAACCGCAGAATAAGTGTGTGTAATTGCTTGCGCTTTCTGGCTGTGCGCAAATGTGTGTGCGTGCATGCATAGACTAAAAGGCAGTTCTATGTAAAGCGTGGGTTGTTCAAGTAGTAGATGTTAACTTTGATGTGTATCATTTGTGTGAAGACTATCTGTGCTACTAACGTCATCATCGCCAGCTGCTCAGAGTTAAATATATAAAGACTAGATATGTCAAGTTGTTTTACTCTTATAAATTCTAACATTATAAACATCCACACAAACCAGTTATATCTTGAGCCTTATTAATTCATGTTTATAATATTTTGAGCTCAGTCATCTTTCTGTAATCGCTTCTCAACTGCCTGTTTTTGTATTTATTGGGTCAAATAAAACTCTGTTTCAGTATTCTGAGTTGGTCCCTCACAAACGGCTGGTATGGCAAATACGATTCTGGTGGACTCCCCTCACATTAAAATAGTGTTTGGTTGATGGTTGAGGCAGCCTCACCTGGCCCGAGTCAGACTGATTAGACTCCGAGGCTGGGTGATGCTGTGGAGCATCGAACAATCAAGGCTTAGAGGTTAAACCAGCCGTCACCAAACACTCAGAGAGCTTTAACATGCCGGTACCGAATACCTGCCTGGACTGTTACAACTCTACCAACTCTGCATCAAACTACTTTACTCAACATCAACCTGTGTCCTGGTCGTGTGGGGAGCCCGGTTAAGCATGCACGTTGCACGTTGGTCCAACATTCATTGAACGGACGCTTTTGTCCAAAGTGATGCACAATAAGTGCCTTCAACAATGAAAGATACAACCCCAAAAAAAGTGCAAGAATCAACCGAGTCCAGGAAATCCCTCACATTTCTCCCTTTATCTTTTATGTTTAAATATCTGTAGACATAGTGAGGGAGTGGAAGAGAGTCGTAGCGAGGCTTTGTAGCGTTTCCCGTCAGCAGCGGCCTGCTACACAAACTCCAGTCCATCAAGTGCATCGTGTGAAACACAGGATGTTACTTCACACCCAGGAGCTTCATATATCTTCTGATCATGCATTTCCTCATCTGCACTTCTGCATCTCCAGATAGGTCGGCCTACAGGATGCCAGTGTGTGTGTGTGTGTGTTTTCTTTTGTGTGTGTGTGTGGGTCATGTGTTTTTCTCTTGTGTCATCAGAATAATTATTTAATATATTTGTGCTCAATGTTCTCGGAAGCCTGTCTCAGAGCTGGTGGCTCTTCACCTGATTCTGAACATCTAGTCTAGTGCATCTGGTTCAGTACACCTGGTTTATTACATGTGGTTCAGTACACCTGGTTTAGTACATGTGGTTCAGTACACCTGGTTTAGTACGTGTGGTTCAGTACAACTGATTTGGGGCATGTGGTTCAGTAAACATAGTTCAGTATCTGGCTCAGTACACCTGGTTCAGTAAACACAGGTCAGCACCTGGTTCAGAACACCTGGTTCAGTCAATGGTACTCATTGGATTAGTTACCAGGATGTACAACATACAATAAGTGTGTAAGAGGGATGTTTTTAGGAGATTAAGGGAGGAGAAGGGGCGGCGGGGGTAAGGGGTGAGGCTATGCAGAGTCCAGGTGAACGCTGGGTCTCTGCGGTCCTGAAGTCGGCAAGGAGCTCGTTCTTCCATTACGGTGAGAAAACAGAAGAGTTGGGATTTTGTTGTTCAACCTTTTGTTGCTCTTAGCGATGACGATATAAGGCTTTCAGCTGAGGTGAGCAGAGCGCTCGAACTGAGGTGTGTGGCTTGACCACATTTGGAGGTAGGCAGGGGCAGTTCTGTTGAACGCCTGGTAGGCCAGTACCATCGTCTTTAACCTGATACAAGCTACTACAGGGATGTAGATGTGGTAGGTTCAGTGGTTCAGTACAACTGGGTCAGTAAACATGGTTCAGTATCTGGAGGGGTACTCTTGGTTCAGTACACCTAGATCAAGGAACATGAAGACTCTGACATTACTACTGTCAAGCTCAAAATTAGATTCAGACTTCATAATTCCACCTTGTTGTCCGTTAAGGTGAAGCACACATACAGACAGACAGACAGACAGACAGACAGACAGACAGACAGACAGACAGACAGACAGACAGACAGACAGACAGACCAGACAGACAGACAGACCAGACAGGACAGACAGACAGACAGACAGACAGACAGACAGGACAGACAGACAGACAGACAGACCTTTTGCTGTGGGTGTAATCCCTGATGGAAACTTTCCGACCGATTGGCAGTGTGTTAACAACAGTATTATTCTCAGTTCAGTCAGAATTATGTCATTAAAAGTCAAATATTTATTAGCCGGGGCAAGTTTGTATTTGGCGGTACTTCTCTGTGGGGGAAACTGGTAGACCTCACAGGATGTTTCCTCACACCCAGGTGCTGTATTTATCTTCTGATCGTCTATTTCCTCATCTGCACCGCTGTGTCTCCGGATACGTAGAGCTACAGGACGCTACACTGTGGTTCTTGTTATCTGTGATCTGTGTATCTGCGTATTCTTGTTTTTTTTGTCCATGTCTTCAGAATAATTATTGAATCTTTGTATATTATGTTCTAAGCCATGGAAACAAGTCTGTACTTGGCAATATGGCTCTGTTGGAGATTGAACCGTTGAAGCAGCCATGAAACACCATATCCCCATCGGCGTAATTTTTTTTATAATGCCCATGACCACAGTTCAAAAGGGCTTCGCAGGCCGCTTTATAATCCAGCGCTCACCCTTAAAAGTGCAGGGAAACCCTACTGATATCAGGAAAGAAACGTGGAACCAGACCACTAAGAGACCGAGACCTAGTACTATGCGAACCAGACCACTAAGGGAATCAGACCACTAAGAGAAGCAGACCACTAATGGAACCAGACCCAGTACTAAGAGAACCAAACCACTAAGGGAACCAGACCATTAAGAGAACCAGACCAATAAGAGAACCAGACCATTAAAAGAGAACCTGATCAAAAAGAGAACCAGACCCAGTGCTAAGAGAACAAAACCACTAAGAGAAACAGACCACTAAGAGAACCAAACCATTCAGAGAACCAGACCCAGTTATAAGAGAACCATTCCACTAAGAAAACCAGACCAAAAGCAGAGCCAGACAACTAAGAGAATCTGACCCAGTACTAAGAGAACCAGACCACTACGGCTTCCTGGAAACTTATAGTGTATCACTACAGTGTGTGGCGCATTTCATATCCAACATCATTTATTGAAACGCCCATAGCAGTTTACTAAACAACGATTTGCTAAAAAGGTATGATAAAGTTGCTGTGGGTCATGACAATGGCGATAACAAGACCCCCTCTTTCCTAAAACTCTCAGCCCAATTATTATTTTCTTTTAATCAGTATTCGAATTCCAGGTGAAACAGTTGGTTCTCTGTATCTTTCAACTGCAATGGTATTAATAAGTAGTTATCGTTACTCTGTATTGCAAGTTCCCAATTCTAAGTACTTGTAGGGATCGGTGCATCACTAGTCTTTAGCTGGGGGGGAGGGCATAGTAACATGCCTTAAAGGGGATAATCCGGGAAATATTATGAAAACAACACTTTTCCTGGGATTTGGGGTGTTGTTTTGGGTCTCTGGTGGTCCCACACGCATACAAACTTTGAAAAAAGTCTGTACAGGACTTTTTGAGTGAGATATGCATTTCTGAAAGTACCCCGCCTAGTTACTCTCATCTCTCTCTCATCGTCATCCGCTTATCCGGGGTCGGGTCGCGGGGGCAGCAGCTCAAGCAGGGGGCCCCAGACTTCCCTTTCCCAAGCCACATTGACCAGCTCTGACGGGGGGATCCCGAGGCGTTCCCAGGCCAGTGTTGAGATAAAATCTCTCCACCTAGTCCTGGGTCTTCCCCGAGGTCTCCTCCCCACTGGTCGTGCCTGGAACACCTCCCAAGGGAGGCGCCCAGTGGGCATCCTTACTAGATGCCCGAACCACCTCAACTGACTCCTTTCTAAGCAAAGGAGCAGCGGCTCTAATCCGAGCTCCTCACGGATGACTGAACTTCTCACCCTATCCCTAAGGGAGAAGCCAGCCACCCTCCTGAGAAAACTCATCTCGGCCGCTTGTACCCGGATCTTGTCCTTTCGGTCATCACCCATCCCTCATGACCATAGGTGAGGATAGGAACGAAGATTGACCGATAGATCGAGAGCTTTGCCTTGCGGCTCAGCTCTCTTTTCGTCACGGTGCGGTGAAGCGAACGCAATACCGCTCCCGCTGCTCCGATTCTCCGGCCAATCTCACGCTCCATTGTCCCCTCACTCGGCGCGAACAAGACCCTGACGGTACTTGAACTCCTTCACTTGGGCTAAGGACTCATTTCCTACCCGGAGTAGGCAAACCACTGGGTTTCCTGCTAAAGAGTCATTGGCCTCAGATTTAGAGGTGCTGATCCTCATCCCAGCCGCTTCACAATCGGCCGCCATCCGATCCAGTGAGTGCTGAAGGTCACAGGCCGATGATGCCATCAGGACCACATTATCTGCAAAGAGCAGTGACGAGATCCCCAGACCACCGAACTACAACCCCTCCCCACCACGACTGCGCCTCGATATCCTGTCCATGAATATCACAAACAGGATTGGTGACAAGGCGCAGCCCTGGCGGAGGCCAACACCCACCGGGAACGAGACTGACTGGCTGCCGAGAACCCGGACACAGCTCTCGCTTTGGGAGTACAAGGATTGGATGGCCCTGAGGAGAGACCCCCCCACCCCATACCCCCGCAGCACCTCCCACAGTTTCTCCCGGGGGACCCGGTCATATGCCTTCTCCAGATCCACAAAACACATGTAGACCGGATTGGCATACTCCCAGGCCCCCTCCAGGATCCTTGCGAGAGTGAAGAGCTGGTCCGTAGTTCCAGGTCCGGGGCGAATACCGCATTGTTCCTCTTCAATCTGAGGTTCGCCGAACCCTCCTTTCCAGCACCTTGGAGTAGACTTTACCAGGGAGGCTGAGAAGTGTGATACCCCGGTAATTGGAACACACTCTCTGGTCCCCCTTTTTGAACAGAGGGACCACCACCCCAGTTTGCCACTCCTTTGGCACTGTACCCGACTCCCATGCAATGTTGAATAGGCGTGTCAACCATGACAGGCCCTCAACACCCAGAGCTTTTAGCATTTCTGGCTTGGATCTCATCAATCCCTGGGGCTTTGCCACTGCGGAGATGTTTAAACTACCTCAGTGACCTCCATCAGGGAAATTGACGATGAACCACCATCAACCTCGAGCTCTGCCTCCATCATAGAGGGAGTGTTAGTCGGATTCAGGGAGTTCCTCCCAAAGTGTTCCTTCCAACGTCGCGACTGGCCTCCTCAGTTGAGGTCAACAGAGTCTTTATCCTTAACTGTACACAGCTTGGATGGTTCCCCCGTTTCCCCCTCCTGAGGTGCCGGATGGTCTTCCAGAAACACTTTGGTGCCCGACCGAAAGTTCCTTCTCCATGGCCTCTCTCTGAATCTTCTCCCACACCCGCTGCTTAGCCTCCGACACGGCAGCGGCTGCAGCCCTTCGAGCCTGTCGGTGCCCTGCAACTGCATCAGGAGTCCTCCGGGATAACATCTCCCGAAAGGCCTCCTTCTTCAGTCGGACGGCATCCCTGACCACCGGTGTCCACCACGGTGTCAGAGGGTTACCGCCCCTTGAGGAACCTAAGACCCTGAGGCCACAACTCACCGCCGCAGCTTCAGCAATGGAGGCTTTGAACACCGCCCACTCCGGCTCAATGCCCCCAACCTCAAACAGGAATGCTAGAAAGAAGCTCCCGCTGGAGGTGTGAGTTTGAAGATCCCTAGGACAGGGGCCTCCTCCAGACGTTCCCAATTCACCCGCACTACTCGTTTGGGCTTACCAGGTCTGTCCAGAATCTTTCCCCATTCCCTGATCCAACTCACCACCAGATGGTGGTCGGTTGACAGTTCAGCCCCTCTCTTCACCCGAGTGTCCAAAACATGCCGCCTCAGATCAGATGACGGTCTTCGGCCTAGGGTACTCTGGTACCATGTACACTTATGAGCACTCTTATGTTCGAACATGGTGTTTGTGAGGCCAATCCATGACTAGCACAAAAGTCCAGTAACAAACGACAACTCGGGTTTAGATCAGGGAGGCCGTTCCTCCCCACCACGCCTCTCCAGGTGTCTCCATCGTTGCCCACATGGGCGTTGAAGTCTCCCAGTAGAACTACGGAGTCCCCTACTGGAGCCCCATACAGGACTCCATTCAGGGTCTCCAAGAATGCCGAGTACTGTGAACTGCTGTTCGGTGCATATGCACAAACAACAGTCAGAGTTTTCCCCCCCACCACCCTTAGGCGTAGGGAGGCGACCCTCTCGTCCACCGGGGGTAAACTTTAACACCGCGGCCCTCAGCCGGGGATTTATGAGTATCCCCACACCCGCCCGGCGCCTCATGCCTCTGGCAACTCCAGAGAAGAATAAAGTCCAACCCCTATCCAGGAGTACAGTACCAGAGCTGAGACTGTGCGTAGAGGTAAGCCCCACCAGATCTAACTGGTAGCGCTCCACCTCCCTCACAAGCTCCGGTTCCTTTCCCCACAGTGAGGTGACGTTCCACGTCCCTTAGAGCCAGCTTCTGCCGCTCAGGTCTGGTCCGTCGGGACCCCTGCCTTTCACCGCCACCCATGTGGCAGCGCACCCGACCCCAGTGGGTCCTCCTGCAGGTGGTGGGCCCACAGGATTGAGAGGGGGGGGGGGGGTGCCACGTAGCTTGTTCGGGGCTGTGCCCGACCGGGCTCCCGTGGCAAACCCGGGCCACCAGGCCGCTCGCGCCAACGGGCCCTCCGTCTGGGGCTGGCTCCAGACGGGGGCCCCGGGCTTCCTCCGGGCAGGGTCTCCTCCTCCTCTCTTAATCGTTTTTTCATGGAGTCTTGGTGAACCATTCTCAGTCTGGCCCCTCACCTGAGACCACTCTGCCATAGGAGACCCTACCAGGAGCACAAGGCTCCAGACAACACAGCCCTCAGGTTCACAGGGACACGCAAACCTCTCCACCACGATAAGGTGACGGTTCCAGGAGAGGCCCGCCTAGTTACCAAACGAGCAAATCAGTTTCGTTGCCCCCTCCTATGTAGGAAGGGGGCACATTTGAATATTAACTCCCACTTCCCCACCCCCCTCCAATCAGAGCATAGCTAAGATTTTGTGGACCAGCGGACGAGCAGCTCCGGCGGCGGGAGCTCGGCGGCATCCCGGCAGCTCGGCTCCGGGAGTACATTCCCTTTCTCCGTCGGAGCTGCCGGACTGCCGCCGAAGCATCAGTGGCAGTCGGGAGGAGGAGAAAGGGAATGTACTCCCAGAGCTGAGCTGCCAGACTGCCGCCAGCTTCCAGAGTGTGGAGTGCAATCCCTTTGTCCTCTACGTCGCTGTTCAATATGGTCTTCAGAGAGTCAAGGCCAAAAGTTCCTTCCCCAATACTTCCATTGGCCCAGATAATCCCCACTACGAGTTTTACTTGTGGAAGTACCAGAGTAGTCAGACGCAGTTTTTATGATTCATAATATTATCCGAGGTGCACATAGCTTTTGGCCGTGATATCAGATATCTTATATAAATAAATACCTATATATTCTATTCTATAATATTATTATTATATTATATAGATATAGAGCTCCAGGAGACCGCAAACGGCAACAATCACTTCTCCATGCTGTGGTTCACTTTGACAGCTACATTGGTCAATGAGAAGCAGTTTAATTTGCATTAAAGCTACAGACACCAGAAACAACGCATTCTGAAGGGAACTGAAATTAGAGGGGAATAGCGGTAGGCAAGTTTTTTTTTCTAAAAGCGATTCCCAGCGATCTTTTCTTCAAAAACATGATTTCTGGAACTCATCTACTATGTTTACTTGCTGGGAAAACACCATAATATGTCTCCTTTAAGAGGTAGTAGATAGGCTTGTGTTCCCTGCAAAAAACAAGTAAAAAAAACTTAAAGACATGAAAAGCACCTCATGTAAAATTTTGTTTAGCCTGAAAATAAAATGTTTAATTTAGTTTACAAATTGTGTTTTTTTTGGGTGAAAGATAGGTTGGCACTTTATTAATCCAAATACGGAAATTCATCTTTAATCTGTTTGCTTTTGTTAATCATTATTATTCTTCAAATAAAATCTAAAATTAGTTTGAATAATTCCTTTGTCTTTTATAGTCGGTTTTCCAAGATTCAAGAATTTATATATGTCACATGCAAAATTCTTTGAACAAAAGCAGTGAAATGGGGAATTGCGACTGCAACTCCCAGCTGTGCAAAGTTTAATATTATAGAAAAGTAAGAAAGAATAGAGGAACAAAAAGAGAAGGGGGTGGGGGATTAAGTCAAATAAACTCAAAGGTTTATGAAGAGGGGGAAATTATGCATTCATTGTCCGTATGGCTTGGGGGGGGGGGGGGGGAACTTCTTCTCTGTCTTTCTGTTCTGGCCTTTTGAGAGCTTTCCAAAGGGCAACCATTGAAAAATGTTATGGCCAGGGTGATGACAGTCCTTTAAATTTGTATTTGCCCTTGACAGGCAACGCCTAGTGTAGATGTCCTGAAATCCAGGGAGTGCATGTGGTTGATTTCTAATGCACACCTGAAACTCTATTGCGAAGGGTCGTCTTAATCCTGATGCATTGCTATTTCCTTACCACGGTTGTGATTATTTCCAGAAATGACACACCTACTGTTGTGAGTAGAAGGTGTCTGCAGCTCTTTTGATATTTCTAATTTTGTTCAGCTTTCTAAAATGTACAGACACTTGGTCTTAGCCTTTTTCACCAGGTTGGACGA
>OLKM01004369.1:0-22916 GCA_900291075.1 Melanogrammus aeglefinus | reverse complement strand
GGAAAACTGTTTTTTCCCTAAATCAATCGGAAAACCCCATTGGTTTTTTCAAAAATGAAAAAATAATGGAATTAATCCTAAATTTTCCTCATTTTTGGACCCCATCTTCGCACTCCCTTCAATATGCTTTTTTCTGTCCTGTTTCCCTCTTCCTTTCCTTTTTTTTACTTCCCCTCACTTCATGCTATATCCTTATCTTAATTTTCCCCCCCTATCTTCCTCAAACGTTCTTCATCACTGGCGCTTATCCTCTACCCCTATTCCAATGCCTACGTGTCCTTCCTCTTCAAAATATCCCTCTTTGCCAGGCCAACTTCCCAGACTCTGTGGTGGAATATCTCCCGGCAGACATTGGCACAGGCATATACTATGGCTGGGCATGCGTAGGCAACGGGACATCCGCAAGATGGTGATGAGCATCGGCTGGAACCCCTACTACAAGAACACTAAGAAGTCCATGGTCAGTAGAAGTACTAGTAGTAGTAGGAAAAGTCCCATTTAGCTTTCAGTCAGGTTGTGCTTTCTCCACGAAACCTTGATGAAGATGTGAATGCAATATGTTCAAAATGGAAGGTGCTTCTTTGACCAAATTCAGATCAATGGTATCCTCTTGTTATGACCATTGATAAGAGTAAAATCCTTCAGCCACAGTAGCTTTGGTTCAAGGAAATGAAAGATGACAAGTGTTCTCTTTACAGGAGACCCACGTGATTCACACGTTTAAGGAAGACTTCTACGGGGAGATCCTCAGTGTGGTCCTGGTGGGCTACATCCGTCCAGAGACCAGCTTCCCCTCACTGGGTAAGAGCTGGTACTATTAGTGAGTCACTCATAGCGAGCAGAGGAGGGATGAATAGTGGTAGGGTTCAATAACCATAGTACTGTCTAGGAGAACACCAAGGCCATTAACTCAACTGCAGTGCTTCCCATACGAAAAAAAAATCAAAGTAAGCCATAGCATTCCTTAACAGCGATTACATATATGATAAATTAACTCGTTATACATGAGGATGCATTCCACACACCATTATGGTAAGTCATTAACAATGAGAAAGAATGGAGAAGAAACCCAACAAATTATAATGACAAGCCATTGAATCCCGAGGATGTCGATCCAACCCAAACATTCTTTCCTTTCTCTTATTCCTCCTCTCCTTCATTCTCCCCCCTTCCCCTATAGAAGCTCTGATTGCAGCCATCAACAACGACATTGAGCAGGCCAAGTTCAAGCTGGAGCTGCCGAGCAGCATTCTTCAAGGGCCTGAAGAGAAGGGGACAAACATAAAAGGAACAAACTCTTCACAGCCGCCATCAGCACTCAGTCTTCATCATCGTCATCAACCACCAGCAGCACAACGACAACAACAAAGACTATAATGAACGGTCACTAACGCTCTGCCGTGTCCCTTTTAAACCGACAAACAGGTCCCCATCCAGCGCAAAACAGACATGTAGACATCGCCACAGATGGTTAGGTTAGATATTCCCCCCCCCTTTCTTAAATGCTTACAGATGCCACACATTTCCATTGAGACAAACACAGGCTTTGGCATACAAAAGGGGCATCGGGTCTCGTATGCCGACTGTGTTGGTTTCAAATGTACAGGTGCGAAATGCAAGTAGAAATTCTTCTGTAGTGGTTGATGGATTTTAAGAAGGGGTTTGTTATTCCACTGGTAAAATGGACCCTAGACTTAGACTCATCCCTACTGTCCAAATATCAGACAGGTTTTATTCTGTTTTCCAGTCTACCAACGACTGCTAGTTCTTGTGTTCAAGAGACATGAAATCTTAGTTTTACATTGATTGCACAATGAACAGTTATGCAACAGTCCTAACCCTAACCTGCTACAATGCAAGGCTGGGCTGGGCAAATAGAGGAGGTTATATTTGTCGGTTGAATTTGAGTTCCTAAGGCAGTGTCCCTCCTATGTAGGCAGTAAAATGTGTCATTTAAGTCACAAGATCAGTTTCTCATGAGAAACGGTCTAATTGTGTCCTACCAGATAATTTGTTTTGGTTGGATATAAAAAGATTCCTTTCAGGCCAAACTTTCTTGATGGTCCCTAAGCAGTAATCTGTTAGTCAACCAGTAATCTGATAGAAACAGATTGATTTAATGAAAAGACATATTTGATTTCAGCCTTGGAACTATGTCTAATCAGTCACTATTTAATTCAAGTTGTTCCGCGAATCTGAAAACACTTCTGTTTCACAGTTTAAATGGGACGTAGAACAAAGGTCCTGGTGAGCTCTAGTTACACATTACTTCACTATCTGTCCCTCAACCCCTGCTGTCTTCACCCTCCTCCAATGATTTCTGTTGTGAAAGAAAACAAGGCTCAGTATGCCAAAGGGTAGCTTGGTTTGTGTTACCAATTTATAATGAGGTGGATAAACCATTCATATCAGAGCAGGAAGTTAGGGAGCATATAGGGCGTTGTGTACTTCCTAAAAAAATCATACCAACTGGCGATGTGTGGACTGATCCCATGTCAGTTATTTCTTAGAGTAAATAAAAACTAATACTACCAACAGAACTCTACATATTGGAGACTAAAAATATAACAAAGTGTACATCCATCAACGCCTTATTTGTAACATGGTTAGGGAAACAAGTGCTAATATTGTGGTCCATTTTAAACCAAAGTTCTGCTGCACTTTGACAAGGGGGGCACCAGTATGATAAATGATCCTATATACATATACAGTATGTACAGTACATACTATATAGTCTTGATAGTTTGACAGATGCGGTACATTTCTTTCTTTCCTCATAGATAATATACATGACATTAATGGAAATAAAATGTAACTATTGACCGTGCTAAGAAAGGTCTGTATTTCCAATGATTAGGCCTTCATCTGCATGTACATTGTTTGTAGTCACATGTAAATATCAAGACTTCTCTTGATTTAAAAGAAAAGCTAACGGGAGAATATTTGGCAAATGATTACATATATTTAAATGTTTTGTCGTTTTATTCAGGAAGAGCAAGAATCTTGATGTGAAATGTTTTTAGCATTATAACTAAACACAGCTTCCTGTAACGTAAAACCTTCAATATATAATTTGGTTGATCCTGTGAACAGAGCATGTGTTCCGGTCTTTGGCAACCAACTGAAACATTGGTTGTCTGTTTTTTATAGTTTTTGAATTAATCAACAATGGACATTGCCTACTCAGCCTTATCTTGTGCCCTGAATACCAACAGTGTATCATAGATGTGTGTCTAATCTCTGCCAGAAGGCCTTTGTATGTATGCCCCATGGGGATGGATCTCCTAGGTGTGTCACATGCGGGCCCACCTTGATGCGTTTGTTTTAAATATATTAATGGTCGATACTTTAAAGTTGTATCTTCAGTAGGCGAACGTCAAACAAAAAATTAACAGGCCTTTGTGGTTTTAGTGCGGTCGAATATGTTGTCAATAGTGTGGTGTGACCAAAACCAATTATCCATCCAAAATGCATGAGCACAGCTAAAACAAATAAATGAATATAAATAACAGGTATCAACAATCTTTCTAAATAGTTAAGAGGTAAAACATTTAATAAATGTGTTTAAATTTACTATTTGATAATTCTGTTTTTATTAATTAAAATATAGTCACATTTAACCGTTCAGCTTGCCAATATAAACAGGTTAGCAGAGTTTAAAGTGGAAATGAAGCAATGAGAACTGACCATTTTTTGGTTTCTTTTTCATTTTTGAAAATACATGGATTTTCATTAAACCTGAAATTCAAGTAGGCCTAGTTTCACTGGAAAATGACATGTTGATAACGACTTTCGTCACTAGGGCGCGTGGCCATGTTTTAAAAAATGCAGGGCGCTACGTCATCAAGAATGGTTAGCGCTTTCAAATACACATGTCAAATCTTGGAAAAAGAACAGGGGGGTCATTTTGTATTGCCCCTGGCTGTTCAAAACGAATATTATCAGGTAAAAGAGAGCGGTAAAATAGTTAATTTCCATGTCATTTCCTGTCAAGAAGCGCCTAAACTTGCTCCGAAGATGGTTATTGCATTGAAATGCCTCAGGCCCCCCAATGGGACCAGGGAAGAGAGTATGTAGCGACCACTTTATAGAGGCTGATTACATTGAAGAGGGAGCTGTTGCTGAAGATGGGAGATTTGTTCGCCGACCCACCAATCGCCTGAAGCAAGATGCTGTGCCAACAATTTTTAATTTTAGTGGCTGGAGACACTACCACTACTAGAGAAACAGAGAAATGAGTAGACCTAAACTCACTGTTTGAAGATATTCTTGTTTGCAGACTAGCTCGCTCCATGCTTTTGATCATTTCTAATCCATCGCCAAAATAATCAATTTTTATCGGAAATAATCTATTTGCAAACACAGTCAGTTGCACTGTTTTCGCATATTCATGTGCACACCCAAATGGCACGAAAATTACTTGTATCATGAAATGAACGAACTGTAAGGCAGCGTGGTAGCCCAGCTGCTGCACCTAAAAGCCTTTAATTTTCTCAAAAAAGACAGTTCCCCTTATAATCCGGAGCGCTTTTTATATTGCGAACACTTAGGCCCCGTCCACACGGAGCCGAAACGGGCGAAAACGATCCGATTTCATTTTATGCGGTTCAGGGATATCGCCGTAAAGATGGAGTCAAACCGCATCGAGCTGTAGAAACACTGTCGTAAATATTCAAGGCACTGGCTCTCCACAGAAAAAAGTGGAGCGCATCAAGCCTGCGCACTGTATACAAACATTCAGTCACGAGGAGATTTAACCTTTCAAATTGAGCAGAAATACTTTTTAATGTACAGTTAGTAATTACATGTATCAAGGGGCTTTATTTAAAGCTACAAAAATAATACAAATAAAATAATAAATAAAAATTTCAACGCAACTCTGACGTCCCCCAGCTGGTGGGGGGCTAATGCCATAATCGTTTGCGTTTCAGGCGTACACACGAATCCCAACACTAAACCGCATAGGTCCGGATAGATTTGAAACCACCTCCGAGGGTGGTTTCAGAAATGTGCTGTTTCGGGCACCGGATTCGCCGGCTCCGTCTGGACGGTCGGCCAAAACGCAAGACTGACGGTTTCACCAAAAATCGGCTTTGTGTGGACGGGGCATTAGAAGGCGAACACAGGTTCACCAAGACGAAAAAGCCAGCGCCGGGCGACATAGGCCTACGCCACTATTTCACAATGGATCGTGGATGCCTGGGCTGATATATCAGTCTCAACTGTGGTCCGAGCTTCCACGAAGGCAGGAATAATCACTGAACTGCCAGGCAGCAGCAGCGACACTTGGATAATGACGAGAGGGAGCCGGGCATGTTGGATGCCGTACTCGCCTAACTGTTCAATTCGGACACTGAAGAAGAAGAAGAATTTGAGGGATTCGTGGACGGAGAATGAACTGAAAAAGTTAGCTTTACGTGTTATACGTAACTGAACAATGTTGAGTTATGCACTAACGTTTGAATTAGCGTTATTAGACTTTAGACTATTAGACTAGACTATTCTTTTACGTGTTTATAACTGAAAAAAGCTGGGAGATATTGTTTGAACATTGTTACCATGGGAGTGAACAGAGTTGTCAGAACGCTTAATAAAGTTTGACGTCTTTATCTGACTGTTTTGTTGACATTCCCTTTAGCACAGCTCCATCTAGTCGATCCATAATGCAACCCCAGTCAAACGTTTGACTGCAGTATCTCCTATTCTATGCGCCTTATAATCCGTTACGCCCTATATATGAAAAAAGTTACAAAAAAATAGGCCATTCATTGAAGGTGCGCTTTATAATCTGGTGCACCTTATAGTGCGGAAAATACGGTGTGTGTGTGTGTGTGTGTGTGTGTGTGTGTGTGTGTGTGTGTGTGTGTGTGTGTGTGTGTGTGTGTGTAATGTGTGTGTGTGTATATATAATAATATTATATATATTACATATATATATATATATATATATATATATATATATATATATATATATATATATATATATATATATATATATATATATATATATATACATACAGTGGGGCAAAAAAGTATTTAGTCAGCCACCAATTGTGCAAGTTCTCCCACTTAAAAAGACGAGAGAGGCCTGTAATTTTCATCATAGGTAAACCTCAGCTATGAGAGACAAAATGAAAAAAAAAAATCCAGAAAATGACATTGTCTGATTTTTTAAGAATTTATTTGCAAATTATGGTGGAAAATAAGTATTTGGTCACCTACAAACAAGGAAGATTTCTGGCTCTCACAGACCTGTAACTTCTTCTTTAAGAGGCTCCTCTGTCCTCCACTCGTTACCTGTATTAATGGCACCTGTTTGAACTCCTTATCAGTATAAAAGACACCTGTCCACAACCTCAAACAGTCACACTCCAAACTCCACTATGGCCAAGACCAAAGAGCTGTCAAAGGGACACCAGCAACACAATTGTAGACCTGCACCAGGCTGGGAAGTCTGAATCTCTGCCAATAGGTTAAGCAGCTTGGTGTGTGAATAAATCAACTGTGGGAGCAATTATTTAGGAAATGGAAGACATACAAGACCACTGATAATCTCCCTTGATCTGGGGCTCCACGCAAGATCTCACCCTGTGGGGTCAAAATGCTGACAAGAACGGTGAACAAAAATCCCAGAGCCACACGGGGGGACCGAATGAATGACCTCCAAAGAGCTGGGACCAAAGTAACAAAGGCTACCATCACTAACACACTACGCCGCCAGGGACTCAAATCCTGCAGTGCCAGACGTGTCCCCCTGCTAAAGCCATTGCATGTCCGGGCCCGTTTGAAGTTTGCTAGAGAGCATTTGGATGATCCAGAACAGGATTGGGAGAATGTCATATGGTCAGATGAACCAAAATAGAACTTTTTGGTAAAAACTCAACTGGTCGTGTTTGGAGGAGAAAGAATGCTGAGTTGCATCCCAAAGAACACCATGCCTACAGTGAAAGCATGGGGGTGGAAACATCATGCTTTGGGGCTGTTTTTTCTTGCCAAGGTACCAGGACGTCTGATCCGTGTGACGGAAAGAATGAATTGGGGCCATGGTATCGTCGTGGTATTTTGAGTGAAAAACCTCCTTCCATCAGCAAGGGCACTGAAGATGAAACGTGGCTGGGTCTTTCAGCCATGACAATGACCCCAAACACACCGCCCGCGGCAACGAAGGAGTGGCTTTCGTAAGAAGCCATTTCAAGGTCCTGGAGTGGCCTAGCCAGTCTCCAGATCTCAACCCCATAGAAAATCTTTGGAGGGGAGTTGAAAGGTCCGTGTGGCCCCAGCGAAGGCCCAAAAACATCACTGCCTCTAGAGGAGATCTGCATGGAGGAATGGGCCAAAATACCAGCAGCAGTGTGTGAAAACCTTGTAAAGACTTACAGAAAACGTTTGACCTCTGTCATTGCCAACAAAGGTCATGTAACAAAGTATTGAGATGACCTTTTGTTATTGACCAAATACTTATTTTCCACCATAATTTGCAAATAAATTTAAAAATCAGACAGTGATTTTCTAGATTTTTTTTTTTTTCATTTTGTCTCTCATAGCTGAGGTTTACCTATGATGAAAATTACAGGCCTCTCTCATCTTTTTAAGTGGGAGAACTTGCACAATTGGTGGCTGACTAAATACTTTTTTGCCCCACTGTATGTATATACACACACACGTCTCGCTCTAATGACATCATTTGGCACGTCGGATTGGACGTGATACATCTGTTATTTTTTATGAGATGTCCCAGGTTCATTTCATGGCAGCAGACACTCTCCATGTCAGTGGACAGAGAGACACAAACCCCACATAAGCACCACCGATTGTTTCCTGTGCACTCAGATACATCTCTCTCCTCATCTATTTCTCCTCCATAGTCAGGCTCTGTTGGGGGCACTAAAACTCCCACTGCTCTTACTGGCTCAAAAGCATAGGCAATTGGATGCCTGCCCTTATTGGTGGGTCTATCCCATTCGTCCATATCCATTTTATTGAGGCAGTAAGCTACCTGTGAGGCTATGAGCCGCTATATGTAAACAACATATTACCAACCATTCTCGTGACGTCATCGTATTCTGAAAACAAAGATGGCGGCGCACAGGCAGAAAACATTATAATTAATGCAACTTGTTTGTGCTTTATTCTGAATAATGGGTCATATTTCCGAATTTATTTCTATTTAGGGTATATTAAAATATTTAACTAGTGCTATAAACATCTGTTTTATTTGGTTACTTCATTTCCACTTTAAAGGGGACATACTATGAAAACAACACTTTCTGGGATTTGGGGTGTTGTTTTGGGTCTCTGGTGCTCCCACACGTATACAAACTTTGAAAAAAGTCTGTAGGCCTGCATGAGTTTTTGATTTATGCATTTCTGAAAGTACCCCGCCTACAGTTAAAAAACGAGCGAGTCGGTTTCGGCGAGAGGGGTCTGGCTGCAGACATCCACCCACACGAACTTCCGCTACAGACATCCACGAATGCAATGTGTATTGGACTTGAAAATGAAAATGAGCATGCTCAGCGTGTTTCTCTGTTGAAGTGGACAGAGATATTTTACTTCTGGTTGGGGATAGCCCCCCCGGAAGTGGGGCTAGCTTTTCACAGTTCATTGGCTGTAGGGTGAGGCAAGTAGTAGAAGTCCGGTAGCGAAGAAGAGAAGAAGGATAACTTTGCTAACAAACATGCCGGAGGCACACAAACGAAAACGAATCGACAACATGAATGTGGTAGATCATCTATTGGAGCACAGATTTGAGACCCTTAGTCTGGAGGAAAAAGAGGTAGAGGTAAAACGCCTTATGTCTTGTGCTCTTCAGTCTATTTATGTTTTTCCAGTCTTATATGTTCCCACTGCTGGCCTGCGCCTTGTCATGGTGGCCAGTGGGCTTTAAACCAAGACAGGCCATTCTGAATCTTTTCTTTCACAGCTATTTTCTTTGATTTCCCCTCCAGGACACTGCTTAGGCCTATGGGAGGTGTACTCCATGGTAAAATGATATTGGGTTCTTATAGTAGCTCTCACAGCTGTTTGCAGTAGTATCATTTTATTCTGAGGTTTACGGAAGCTTAGTTTAAACTAAAGTTTAAAAAAATTAAAAACTATACTTTCATTATTTCAATGTGTTGTCAGCAATAAAAGATTAAAAGCTGCACTAATGTACTTTATTAATTGAATATATATATACAGTGGGGCAAAAAAGTATTTTTGCTCCTCTGTCCTCCACTCGTAAAAATCAGCCAATGTGATTTTCTAGATTTTTTTTTTTTCATTTTATCTCTCATAGCTGAGCTATACCTATGATGAAAATTACAGGCCTCTCTCATCTTTTTAAGTGGGAGAACTTGCACAATTGCTGGCTGACTAAATACTTTTTTTGCCCCACTGTGTATATATATATATATATAATATATATATATAGACATATAAGGCGACATATATATATATATATATATATATGTCGCTTATGTCTATATATATATATATATATATATATATATATTATATATATATATATATATATATATATCATGGGCGAGCGGTCATAATAAGCTATAAATGCAGTGCATGCCCAAGCCCTTCAATAAAAATAATTGAAAATATTAATCTGGCAGTGTGTTCAATTATACAATACCTTAGTTTTACTGTTTTGGTCTTAAATCCGTGCCTAATCTGTCCCGTTTCGCTTGCGAAAAGCTGGAAAGCTGACAGCTTGTTTCGCGCATGCGCACTGTGACACCGACTAGTACAGTTGCTAAAGGCCGTGTTTACTGTAGATGAGCGTTTTGAATGGCAAAAAAGCTGTCAGTGAAGCAGCTTATCTGCCAACGCGCATGCGCAAAAATGACTTATTTGAATTGTTCAGCGGGAAACTGTCAGTTCATTCATTGTGTAGCCTGGTCAAAATGGCTGAAAATATTAATTCTATTCAGGCTTTGCGTTCAGTGCCGTTTTCGCGGAGAACTTTTGAGGAAAAAAAATATATAATTTCAAGCGGACGGCCTACTCCTGAAGGAAAACCAGCTGTGGTCTGTGATTGAGGTGCAGACGGGTGAGTTCGGAGCTGACGAGAGGATCGCGCTGACGACCACTTCGTTACATTTTTCTCATTGAAAAACTATACAACTGGCATTTAGATGATGTTCTCCATAAAAAAATAAGTGAAATACTGTAATAACAATTCGGTTTTAGTAATCAACCGCTTATAGTGATCAAATGTACTCTGGACCAACGTGATCACTACAAGCTCCACTAACCATATTATATTTTTTATTAAAAAATATAATGCCCCCCCACGGGCGCGCATGGTATTGACACTTCAGCATGACCCCAGTAAAAAGTCACCGCTCGCCACTGATATATATATATATATATATATATATATATATATATATATATATATATATATATATATATATATATATATATATTGATACATGGAGAACAGTCACTTAGTTAAAAAACAAAAAGCCCAGCATACTGAATAGTGTTAAAGTATATTTTTATTTGTAATGGTTGTGATGGCCCCAGTACCTGCCTGCTGTCCTGGCAGGTGCTTGTGGGTGGAGCTGAGGGCTGAATAGAGAATGGGAAACACAAGCCAGGGCTACAAACAGCATGGTGGGACACTGACTAAGTAAGACCAATGAAGGAAGCTCAATCTCTATTTTGAAATAATACTTTTTTGCTTTTTTATGAAAATTACCATTTTTATTTGTAATATATTAGGGCTGTAACTTTTTCCAAAAATGAGTTTTGAAACAAAATTAAAACGCCCCATAATTTGTTTGGATGGATGTCTGTATGCCAAACTCGATTTTTTTTATCCTGTTGTGCAGGATAGCCGGGAGCAGGCGGAGTCAACGTCTACAAAGATCGCCACGACTGTGAAAAAAAAACGGGTGACGTCACGAATACTGGTTTGTCAAAAGCCTAGCCCCACCTGTTTTTTTACATGTAGAAACGCCACTGGTGAAGTGAATCATTTAATGTTTGCATTGTTGATTGGCCTGTTAAGGTCTATAGTGGGGAAATGTGTATGTAACCAGTGTTATTTTGCATTCTTGTTTAAAGTCATGCAAATGCCGTATTTTCTGAACTATTGTCTAAGCTGTTATTTAACTGTATTTTTCTATTAGGCATTTTCTTGTATTTGTTTTATTCCTCTATTATTCGAGCTGATGTAAATTGAAGTGCAACTGTTGAGCACAGTAGAAATAATCTGTTAAAAGAATATATAACAAAAATCGTTGTGTTCCAAAATAAATTAATGCTACAAGAAACCCCGAAAGTCATTTTGTCCTGTGTGGCATCTAATTCCACGGGCCACCAGGTGTCAGCAGAGGGTGTAGGGACTGACGCGTCCAAGGTCTCCGCTGTTAAAGTCCATAGTGCAGGTTTTGTTGTTTTTTTTCGAATTTGCGCAATTTGGTTGTTGGTAATAATTATTTTAACTGTTATACATTGTATTGAATGTTGTTGGGTATCACAAAACGGAGTTTAATACGAAAATGTAGGTAATATTTGAGCGTTTTGCCGATAGCTTTCTAAATTTCTCTCAGAATGCATTGCATGACGTCTCACGTTGGGGAGACGACAGCCCAAAGCCCATCGAGACCCATTGAGAATAGAGAACTGGTAAGAGTCGAGAATAAGAGATAGTATTAACGTGATGAGATTCAATATAGGATATCATATAGATATAGTCACATAGATTATATAGATAGATGAAAGCATAGAATACTGATCAGAATACAATAGATAGATAGAATAAGAAGTCGTAGATAGATATATAGGATATGTGTGGTGGTTATCATAATTCACCCACGGAACTATGGGTGGGGGGGAGTGTTTATTCCCGGACCCGTTTAGCGGACGGAACGTCCGTCCAGTTTAGTCCGGTTTTGTTCTGACGAATGCACGTGGTTTTGCAGAGTGTTCATTAAAACTTTGTGCTGGATACTCCGCCTCCGACTCCCGTCTCTCGGCACTACACTGGTGACCCCGACGAAGGTCTCGCTGAAGCTTCAGAGACCAAAACGAACATGGCGAATAATGCTTTTATTAAGTTGCCGGAGTTCTGGGAGTTTTCACCGACGGCGTGGTTCGCACAGACAGAGGCGCCAGTTCGCCATTCCGTGACGTCACGGACGACACCACACGCTACTTACCACGTCGTGTCGGCGCTGGGGGGAGATCCACTGCCGGGGAGATCCACTGCGACCCGGGCGGCGAATTTCATAGCGAATCCCCCGGACCACGGCAAATACAGGGACCTCAAAGCCTTCCTATTGAAGACTTTTGGGCTGTCACAGTCAGAGCGGGCCCAACGCTTGTTGGCTATTCGGGGCCTCGGGGACAGCAAACCCTCTGAACATATGGAGATGATGCTCAACCTGCTTGGTGCTGAAGAACCTAACTTCCTCTTCATGGAGCTGTTCCTCCAACACATGCCACCCCAGGTCCGGACAGCGCTCGCGGGCACGAGGATTACTGAGCCACGCGCGTTGGCGGAGGAAGCCGACCGTTTTTTCCTGGCTGCTCAGAGTTTCGCACCCGAAGTGCTAGCCCCAACACGCAGTGCCTACCCACCGGACAGGGACAGGCTGACCAACAGAGCCCCAGTAGCCGCCGATGGCAGTGCCAGCAATGGTATGTGCTATTTCCACGCACGTTTCGGCGCTAAGGCAAAGAGGTGCCGGTCCCCGTGCAACTTCAAGCCGACGGGAAACGCCAAGGCTTGCGCTCTTTAGTGGCCGTGAGTGCAGGCACGTCAACCCGGCTATTGTTCATCAGGGACGCCCTCTCCGGCCGCGAGTTTCTTTGCGACACCGGAGCTCAGAGGAGCGTCCTGCCGGCTACGGTGGAGGACACGGCCCCTGGCGTCCACGGTCCACAGTTGAGGTCCGCTAACGACACACCCATCCGCACGTATGGTACAAAGACCGCGGACCTGTGCTTTGGAGGCCAGCGATTCAGGTGGGATTTTGTCACGGCCGACATCTCCTTTCCCCTCCTCGGCGCGGATTTCCTTTGTGCGCACAATCTGCTGGTAGACGTGAAAAACAACCGCCTGTGGGTGGACGCACCGGACGTTCTCATCGTTTGAATGTGGCCCGCGGTCGGGCGGCTTACGGCGGGCTCTCCAGCTCCCTCTCAGAGGGGACGAGAATATCAACGCCTGCTCAGGGAGTTCCCCGGTATAACCCGACCTACCTTTTCTGCGGTCACGGCGAAACATGGTGTGGAACATCATATAGACACCAAGGGTCCACCCGTCTACGCTAGGGCCCGACGACTCAACCCCGACAGGCTGAAAGTCGCTAAATCGGAGTTCGCCAACATGGAGCGCCTGGGCATCATCCGCCGCTCGGACAGCCCCTGGGCCTCACCACTCCACATCGTTCCCAAGCCAGACGGCGGGTGGCGACCTTGTGGGGATTACCGCCGCCTGAACGACGCTACCACGCCCGACCGCTACCCAATCCCGCACATCCAGGACTTCTCAGCACACCTGGCGGGCAAGCGGGTCTTCTCGAAGGTGGACCTGGTGCGCGGTTACCACCAGGTGCCGGTGCATCCCTCGGACATCGCCAAGACAGCGGTGGTGACGCCGTTCGGGTTGTTCGAGTTCCTGCGTATGCCGTTCGGGCTCAGGAACGCGGCTCAGACCTTTCAGCGATTAATGGACTCGGCACTCAGGGGGATGCCCTTCGTGTTCGTGTATTTGGACGACATCCTGGTCGCCAGCTCCTCCGAAAAGGAGCACCAGGGTCATCTACGCGACCTCTTCATGAGGCTCGACCAGCACGGGCTGATCGTCAACCCGGCGAAGTGCCTGTTCGGGTTGTCCTCCATCCACTTCCTGGGGCACCTCATCAACAAAGACGGGGCCGCCCCTCTTCCGTCGAAGGTAGAGGCAATTTCTGCTTTCCCCCGCCCACACACGGCTCGAGCGCTCCGGGAATTCCTGGGGATGGTGACGTTTTACCACCGGTTCATCCGCCAGGCGGCTCACGTCATGCGCCCACTGTACGGGGCTCTCAAGGACAAGTCCCCTAACCAGGCTGTCGACTGGACGGCGGAGAGGGAGAAGGCGTTCGAGGCCACGAAGGCCGCCTTGGGGGAAGCCGCCATGTTGGCCCATCCATCGCATGATGCCCCCATCGCCATCACCACCGACGCGTCTGACTACGCCGTCGGCGCAGTGCACGAGCAATGGGTCGATGGTGCCTGGCAGCCGCTCGCCTTTTTCAGTCGCCAGTTGACCCCCAGGGAGCGCAAATACAGCGCGTTCGACAGGGAACTCCTTGGACTCTCTGGCTGGCGATCCGCCACTTCCGATTCCTCCTGGAAGGGCGGGAGTTTGCAGCTTTCGTGGATCACAAGCCTTTGACGTTCTGCATGTCCAAGGTGGCGGAGCCGTGGTCGGCCCGCCAGCAGCGTCAGCTGGCGTACATCTCCGAGTACACCACGGACATCCGACACAATTGCTGGCAAGTTCTAACGTGGTTGCAGACTGCCTCTCGAGAACGGTCATCGGGGCTGTCCAACTGGGCCTGGATTACCGTCCGCATGAGCGTGGACCAGGCCTCCGACCATGGGGTCCAGGCCCTGAGGGATTCGGACACGGGATTGCGCCTGGAGGAGGTCGCGGTTGACGGCTCGGACGTGAGGCTATGGTGCGACGTCTCCCACAGGCCAGCCTCGACCGCTGGTCCCGTTGTCCTGGCGCCGCGCCCGTTTTTGAGGCGCGTTGCATGGCCTTTCTCACCCCGGCAGGAAGCCGTCTGTGAAATTGGTTTCCCAGAAGTTTGTATGGCAGGGGCTGAGAAAGGACGTTAGCGCTTGGGTCAGCTCTTGCATTGACTGTCAACGAGCCAAAGTGCACCGCCATATTAAGGCCCCCCTGGGAGAGTTTACTGTTCCCGAAAGGAGGTTCGACCACGTCAACGTCGACCTGGTGGGACCGCTTCCCTCCTCTCACGGGTTCACCTATCTTTTCACCATGGTCGACAGGACGACCCGCTGGCCTGAAGCTGTTCCCCTCTCCTCGACGTCGGCTTCTGACGTGGCACGCGCGTTCATCGGCACTTGGGTCGCGCGCTTTGGGACTCCTTCAGACCTCTCCTCGGACCGGGGCTCGCAGTTCACCTCGGAACTCTGGAACGCGGTGGCTGAGGGTTTGGGGGTCAAGCTGCACCGCACTACCGCCTATCATCCCCAGGCGAACGGCTTGTGCGAACGTTTCCACCGTTCCATGAAGGCAGCCCTACGGGCCAGCTTGAAGGACGGCGACTGGGTGGATAGGCTGCCATGGGTGATGCTCGGACTCAGGTGCGCCCCTAAGGAGGACCTGCGGTCCTCTTCGGCGGAGCTGGTCTAACGGGCAGGCCCTACGAGTGCCAGGCGATTTTATTCCCGACGCCTCGGTCCCCCTGGTCGGCGGCCAAACAACGTTTCCTCCCTGCTGGAAACCGCTAAGGTTTTCGCGGCCGGTTCCCACGTCCGCAAACACGGCACTCCCACTTTCCGCATGCCCCCGATCTGCGCACGGGTGGACTATGTTTTCATTCGCCACCGACGCCCACCGTGGTCCCCTACGCCCTCCCTACGATGGCCCGTTCAAGGTTTTGAGCCATGGAGACAAGTGCCTGGTGGTAGACGTCGGGGGTAGGCCTGAGACCGTTTCCTGGGATAGGGTTAAGCCGGCTAACGTGGACATTTCCAGGCCGGTGGAAGTGGCGCAACCCCCACGCCGGGGACGTCCGCCCGCGCGCCGCGCCCCGCGCTGGCCGGTTGAGACTCCAGCGACCTTGTTGAACCCCGGGACCTCCGGGTGGCGGACGGCGCCGACGTGCCGGCTGCTTCCTCTTCCTCAGCCCCTGTCATCCGCTCGAGAGCAGAGGTCGGGTCGGTCGCCCCTTTCCGTCACGAGAACTTTGACTATGGGTGAATTCTGGGGGGCTTGTGTGGGTGGTTATCATAATTCACCCACGGAACTATGGGTGGGGGGGAGTGTTTATTCCCGGACCCGTTTAGCGGACGGAACGTCCGTCCAGTTTAGTCCGGTTTTGTTCTGACGAATGCACGTGGTTTTGCAGAGTGTTCATTAAAACTTTGTGCTGGATACTCCGCCTCCGACTCCCGTCTCTCGGCACTACAACAGGGAGATAGCATGGCGTAGGTAGGTAGATTTAGAATGGTGAACAACTGCGTTTGTGCTGGGTGTAATAACTCCACCAAAACAGGACACAGGGTCCATGGTTTTCCAAAGGACAAGGTAACCCTCAGACAGTGGGTCAATTTTGTCCGCATCAGGCGGGCAGATTTTTCCATTCCCTCGGTCACCAAGAACTCCAAGATCTGCAGCGCGCATTTCACGGAGGAGGATTACGACCAAGGGGATGTCAGGAGGGTATCTCTCGGGTGGAAGAGGCTGGCACAGCTTATTCCGGCCGCCGTGCCTTCTGTGCACACGCACCTCTCTGCCTGCCCTGCCCCGACACCGAGAGGCACCAAGTTCGGTGCGGCCAGCCGCAAGCGAGAGCTGGCTACGGTAAGCCTCATGCTAATGTTTACAAGCTGTGCGTTAGCTAGCCCTGTGTATACTACATCAATGGATCACTGGTGCTCATCAAGCGGCAACAACTGTCACAACAGTGTGTGTGTTTGATTTAGTTGATTGATTTCATTGCCCTTTTCCTGATTGAAAGTGACTATCACGGTCCTCTTTTAGATGTATTTCAGGGGTGCAAACTCATCAGGGATGAAAAAGGTGACAAGGACTCAAACCCCCTCGCGGAATATATATATATATACACACACACACACACACACACACACACACACACACACACACACACACACACACACACACACACACACACACACACACACACATATATATATATTGCATATGCTTCAATGTTATTCCAGTAAAACACAAATAAGTTGCGGCTATTTAGCTCGGATGGTTATCAATTTTCACAACCCCTTTAACTCGTCCTTGATTCTTTTCCGAACAAGGGAATGAGAAATGAAGCCAGTTCTTTGTTTTTTACTTCCGTTTATTAGAATTTGACATAAAATAAACATGTCAGGTACACAAAAATCTCAAATCTTTTTTGCCTTTACCAGTACTTCCAGTGCCTTTTTCCGCTTTTGAGCGGTTATGTGCCTCAATTTGGCTTGCCTGTCCTCCTCCACTGCAGTCTTCCTGCTTTGCTCGCCACTGGTTGATGGCTGGCACTCAAACTCTTCCTGCCTCTCTTTTTTTTTCAACATGGCCTGTTGTCTGCGAGCCTTGTCCAATGTTCCTGCAGTGTGGATGTTCCTGCAGAGGACCTTATCGACCCTGGAGAGCTTCACATCATCTCTCTTAAACATCTGGATGGCCGTCTGACTCCTGGACCTGAGGGCATATTTGGTTGTCTGGATAGCATTGTAGGTTGCCATGCTCATTTTGGTGTTTTTGTTGGTTATTATGTCTCCCATGGCACTGAATGATGATTCTACCATGGGTCCGTGGAAAATGGAGAGAGCCCCTCGAACCACATGGTTTAGGCCTGGGTACCTGCCAGTGTCCATCACTTTTGCCCACCAGTTCACCATGTTGTCACCATCGCTGTACAGGGGAAGGGTAGAATCCACATTGAATTTCACCACTTCCAGTGGCACGTCACACTGGGGTGGCACCAAGTGGCCCATCATCCCTGGCCCTGACAGCCGCTTCAGCAGTATTCCAGTCTCTGAGTGGCCTCTTACCAATGGGTCCAGAGCAGACAGTGCCTGTAGGGTCCTGCTGTTCAGTGGCAGCTTTTTCTGCATGTAGGCTGCTGTTGACATGTATGCAGTCTTCACTGTGTCGAGAAACTGCAGCACAATCGGATGACTTGGATTTTCTGCCTTGAGTTTCTCAGCCACCGGTCCGACATAAAACTCCCTGAGAGGCAGCATTTTGTCCCTGAACTCCATCTCCATGAGCTTCTTCGGTGTGGTGTGAAGATGCTCAGCCTTGACAGAGCATGCCATGAAGTTGGTGACCACTCCAAGCTGCTTGTCATGCAGTTTGTGGACAAGGGACTCTCGAACCAGAGTTTCTTCACCACCCTCTCTTTTCTGTCCTTACCAACCTGTGTCATTCCTTTTTTGGAGAGATCCTGGTGGAAATAGTTGATCCTGGCCTTTGCCCGCTCACCAACACTATGGTCCTTGTAGATCTCCTGTAGGACTTCTTCGTAGAGGGTCTGGTCTGCCTTGCTAAGGAATCCATAGTAGAGCACCTTGTATGCCGGCAACATTCGGCGAGTGCTGATCCCCACATCATAAAGCCGACAGCCACCGATGTGCCACAAACCGTTGTGGGTTCGTTCCCTGAATGCCCATAAACTCACAGATCTCAATCAGGTATTTCGACTGGTCTGAAGCCCACTGGTGGTCTGTGTGTAGGTCAGAAAAGAGCTGCTCTAGGTGGTGGCCGAAGGGGGCAGCAAACTGTTTGGCGGCATTATGGATGTGGTGGCAAGAATCTCCATCAACATCCAAGAGGTTTTGGCAGTGCGTCCCTCTGATTCTGGTCTCCAGCCCAGACTTGCTCCCACGCATGACATTACAGGAGTCCATCATCATACTGATGAGGTTGGCAAAGGGAATGTTATGGTCATTGAAAAAGGTCACCAAGGCCGTTTCCAAATATTGAGCCGTTCCCTTTAGGACTTCAATGGAGCCAAGGTGTTCAACAACCACATGCTTAAGCTCCTGATTAAAGTAGCACACAAGAATGGACAACACCTTCTTATTTGAGTTTGATGTGCTCTCATCTAAATTAATTGAGAATGGTGTTGATCTGATGCGCTCATATGCCTCTCGGAGAAGGTGTGCCCCAGGCCCTGGGCCATCTTGTATGAGGCAGCAGTCCGGGACAGCTTCATGCCCGTCAAAGCTGGGTTTATCCCGAGCCAGTGTCTGGGCAAGCTTCAACAATGACAGGAGCTACAGATAGGGGAGGGAATGTTGTTCTGCAATGGTTCCAAGGAACCAGTGCCTGAAAAAAAAAAAAAAATTGTTAGTATTTTATATGGATACCACTTGCAAGAGCACATTCTTTATTAAAAAAAATGATTTCCTTTTTCTCCTTATCTAGGGCTTAAATTGATAATGATCTATGACGAACAACTAGCACATACTGGCTAACCCAACACTCACTTCTGCATTTGCTACCCTTTCAAAGAGTGGTACTGGCACCTTCACTCTTTCCCTCATCTGCTCAGGGCCTGGCATTGAGGAGCTCTGCTGTGATGGGCCGAGGCATTGATGAGCTCTGTTGTGATGGGCCAGGCATTGATGGTCCCTGCCTGTGACTGGCCCTGAGTTGTTGACACTAATATGCTGCGTGTGGTCATAATACCCACCACCTTTTGGGTATGTTTTTTCTTGTTTTACAGTGTGCCAAAAGGGGCATGGGGAGCCCTTGGCAGAATAATTTATCTCTTTGCAGCAGAGGCTGCATCGGGCATGGCCTGGTTTGTCAATTTTTTTTGAAAAATTGAGAAAGTGGAAACACATATTCTACTCCCTTCACATTGCTCTTAAGAGTCTAGCTTCAGCCAGGACCAGGACCATTTGCACCTTACTCCTGCCTCTAGTTGAGCCACAGTAATGGCATCCTCCTCCTCAAAATCTCTCATTCTGAAAACAAACTGAAGTGGGAGAGTGGTGAATTTGCTAGCTAGGCTTTCAATAAACAGTAAACAGGCATAAACAGGCATATTATAAAACAGTTAAGGTATAAAAAAAAGGCATTTTAAATATTGGCTAGCTAACTACGTTGGCAAGCCAAAAGAAAAAAAAATAACTTGACAAAGTAACCTGCATACCGTAAATCCTCTAATATAGGCCCGGGCCTTTAATTCACTCAAGTGCATCGCGGTCCAGGCCATTAATGGAAGGAGGCCAGAATTAGAGACAGGCCTCTATTTCTATTCGAGCAAAACAGACTACCAGTAGAATTAATAAAAACGAGATTTTGTGTCTATTTGAACCTATGAAATACTAGGTTTATTTATTGAAAAAGTAGTTACCATAACGGTATACAGAACAAATACCGGTAAATTAGGCTAAATTCCAGTGTAGTAATATGGTTAACAAAAACCGTAGCAAACATTACCGGTAGTGCATTGTAAACACTTAACCATACATGGTGATTATTAGGCTATTGATTCATAACAAAAGGGCAACTTACAGGTTTAGACACCTTACCGCGTACGTTACGTTAGCCTACCGGGTGACTGAAAACTGAAGTCTCATCACGTTCGAGGTCAAGAGCGAGGTGATGACCAGGCTTACCGTTAAGCTATGGTTTGGATTCGTTAGCGAAACATCGCCCCCCCTGTGTTACTTGTATGTTACTATCACAAGTATAATGTTGAGGCCTGCCCAGAAAAAACGTTGGTTCTAATATAGGCCCCGGCCTGTATGAGAGACCGGCCATTATTTACCTCCTCCGACAGCGAGACCGGCCAATGTTAGAAACCCGGCCGCTAATGGAATACAGGCCAATATTAGAGGATTTACGGTAATTACTTATTGTATTGTATATAATATACAGATTGCTTACCGTAAAACGAGAGCAGCTTCCTTAAGTGTTGTAACGTTGTCTCGCTGGACAGCCGGCATGAAGGACCGTTGTGAACAATTTTTTCTATATTTTTGCTAACGGGACGTAACGGTGCGTTTCAACGCGTAATTCCGCCTCGTCATCATTAAACAAAAAAGTCATTATTGAAACGCAAAAAAAACAAATAATGACAATAAATTACATATTAATATGTATCTACTTGAATCTGTGCTTTCAATGTCTTTTTATATGATTACAATGTCCCAAACACTTTTAATAAATTCAAAATCGCTGAATTTGACCATGTCCTGTTCACAGAGAGGAGGACTCGCGAGTGAGGCAGCGACACAATCCCTCACAACTGGGTTGAGCGCATGCCTTTTGCTTTCTCATTGTTTGTTCATCCCTGAATATTCGTATTTTTATTTTCAAAATTATTATATTTGTATTTTATTTTGTTCGTTTGTATCCATACAATAGGGTAGTGTATTTCACATATATGTTGTTAGAAGCTATTTAGACCATAAAACCACAGTTGAAAAAGCAATGGAAGGCATACCTAACCTTCTGCCTCAACTTGAAGGGGCTGGCGAGGAGGCTGGAAATGGACTTCCCTTCCAGTGAAGGTTATAATATGGAGGACCATGCCAGGGCCTAAAAGGTTTGCTTCAAACGACGGAACATAAATACTCGATCTAAGACAAACTGCTTTGGAAAATATTTGGAACTCAGAATAGATTTGACTCTGGACGAACGGAATATTAGCAAGGGAGGTAGGGGGCTCTCACCCCTTCATTTCGGCTAAACATTACATCGATATCAGAGTAAGCCTTGCTCCGTTGATTTTCCATTATTTAGGTTTAGGTTTTTTTTTTTAATGGAAGGTATGGTAGTACTTTAACGTTTGTTTTCTCGCTAGTATTTTTTCAAAGGTTTCCTAGAAAAATTAGACACTGTACTATTCCGGATAACACCGTTATTTGCAACCAGCAAAAATGGTTGTATGTTGCGATCGCGTTTGTGTCAGCGAACTGCTGACATTAGCATGTTAGCCTACGTTAGAAAGCCTGACGTTATTTGAAGCGATATACAACGTCACGGCCTGTCTAGTACGGGCATCAAGGCAGCTTAACAGCCCGAAAGAGAGATGACATGAATTACACGGTGTTGGCCAAACGAACAAGCTTGGAATAAATATTTATGACAGCATTGCCGTTCGCCGATTACTTGGACGCCCCCCCCCCCCCCCCCCCCCCCCCCGAAATATTTTTATGGCAGTCTCCATGAATCACAACAAATTACCTTTTTCGGAACAAAAACGGCAAATTTCGCCGAAAGGTGACAAGTTTGCATCCCTGGTATTTAGACGTGACTGTGCCGCTGACGCTTTTTAATTTATTTGCGCAAGATGTTGACAGATGCTTCACCGCGTGAGACCGCGTGACAGTTGTCAATGCTGCCTACGGTTTAGAGACCCCTGCCCTACTCCACATGTGACACTGGGGACACACTGTAATTTGAGCCCCTTGGAAGGTCTCACGGTAAATTCTTTGTAATTTTTTTTAGTGGTTGAATAATGCTTGTCTAAAAAAGAACCCAAGGGATTTAGATTTGCCATGATTGTCGTATGTTTGACATATGTTTTAATTGACTCTGCCACAGCTGTCAAGGTTTAACTTGAAGCCCAAAGATGGTCAGATGGGGACACAAACTTTCACTCCCTCACTAGTCCTGGACCCCAACGGATTGGAGAGATGAGCTCTCTGTCATCAGTTACATCATGGGTACCAGGACCGCCTGGGGTGTTCAAAAGCCGGTTTTATCACAATAACCGGGTTAGTTAACTCAGGGTTTTTGCGGGTAACCCTGGGGTTTTCCGTTCCAAAATGACCACGGTTATGTTAGTTACTATAGCAAAAATATGCTCGAAGGCTAACTGGTCGGAGGCAGGTTTTTGCGGCAGGTAAGTTTGAACATAACCGGTTTTGGGGTTTTAACCCATGTTCACGGACCAGATTTCATGTAGTCAATGGCCATTGCCTTTGATGAGAGAACTTGCTGATATCGGAGCGCAAATTTATACGTATTTGATCCACCGGGAGCGATATTTAATTAAGACCGCTGGTTCGACATCTTGCACATCGGGATGACTTTTTTTGCTGGAGAGATATAGATTATCGCTGCAAATCTTTTATTATATTTAGATAGCCTTATCCGCCTTATTAGCCAACACTTACCCAATCGAGGAACCCTCAGTTCACTCCAGACTATTTGCGTAGTCCCTCCGTTTTTTGCAAATGATAAT
>OLKM01004368.1:2882-22920 GCA_900291075.1 Melanogrammus aeglefinus | reverse complement strand
TTTTCATCAAACGGTTTAATCCGCCTTTGCGAAAATGCCTAATAGGCCTTAAAATCTTTGACAAAAATTCCTAATAACGATAAAAATAAATGGTAATCTTTGACAGCGAGATGCTCCACATCAAACACCAGTTTCACGCGTAATAACATTTCATCCTTAGTAGACTGGGAAGATCTTTATCGAACACAGAAACACTTCAATGTCGGCCCCCGTGCTGGAGCTCATCAAACAAAGAGTTGACGTGGCGCTGACTACAGCGACGCAACGCATCACACCTGAACAGGATGCAAGTGGTTGTGTGTTACTCGCGTGATGAGGGTGGGGCGGACTTTCCGGAGTTATGCTTGGCGGTAGCAAAATCAAATTTTCAATCACGTTGGAGGTTCGGGGGCAAGAAAGAGGTAGGGACTACCGATAGAGGGGTATCCGTCCCTGATCAGGATTCTGATATTCTTTTATTCAATGTTGGCTCGTCTCACGAATACTTATGTTATCGCTCCAGGGGCAGTAAACTGGTTGTACACACTCATAGGAAGTTAAGCGAATGGAAATTGCCGTCGCGGATCGACCGATAAGCCTTCAATTGCATGACCTGGCTCTCAGCCCAAAAGTAACCTTTTGATACCCTATTCCATTTTCTTCAAACACCTTTTGGTAAGCTATTCCTTCTCCTTGGCCCTTATCCTACACTCCATATCATCCAAATCTCGTTCTTATTCAGATGACTCTTAACACACAGGGATGTGTGTGAGTTCCCTTGCCCCTCTCTCTCCCATAGTCTGGATCTCAGGGCCAGAAGAACACGCTCTCACACCACCTCCTTTAAAGTAAGTGTTTGCTTCTCTCCTCCACATGTTTTTGGTGAAATGAGCCTGGATTTGCCGTTTGGTTTCCCTCGTTCGGTTCTCGTATCATCAGCGGGGGTCTTTCGTATGGTTCTTCTGGGGAGCTGGACTCACAGATGGACCCAGTGGGGGGTGGGGTGGCACTGGGCTTCCCTTCCTATCAACCTCTCGACATTGGCATCACTTCACACAGGTTCCATCTCAGCGGCGGCCGGCGTTCCATTCTCATCCATGGCTGATGAAAAGCCTTTGGAACACGCTAAGTGTAATTGGGCCTGTGGTGTCTTTTAAGGCGTTTAGGGGTGGTTGTAGCGTTTGATGTGGATGACATATGAACCCATGAATAAAAAATATATTTAGTTTAGTAACAATTAGACATACATAGGAAATTATCCTAGAAAGGTTATATAAGGTATGGAATTCAGAATAAATAAATCGTATAATCTATAAATTCTTTAAAAATAAATCATCATTTCTCCTAAATTGCTTTGTAAACAAGGAAGGCGCGAGGGCCCTCCGGACGTGGCTTTGTGTGAATTTATTAACCGCCTGCAAGCGAGTTCATAACACAGAGCGTCTGAATAAAATACACAAGCTGAAGGATGCAGAACAACATATCAAGTTGCATTAAGCCTGAGCTGAGCGGAGCCGTGTTCGCAGCTAAGGTGGGGGGGGGGCGGGGGTCAGGAACCTGTCTATGTAATCTTTATGGCCATGAGTAAACACAGCAAACACAGCAAATGGTATTACTACATAAAAACCACAAGTAAATGGAGCGCTTTCGGGCCAAAAACCAAAAGCGTATCAGAGACATCCAAATCAATGTTTGGGATTCTCAATATTTCTCCTTACTGGCACTATTTTTAACTTTGGAGGAAGAGGAGCTTTACATTGATTTCACATCCGGATGATTTCCCGTTGCCGGTGGGATTCAAAGAGCATGTGAGATTCGGTTGACACTCAGAAAGAGTTTTCTGATGTGTGTAACTTTTCGGTTTGGTGGATAAGGAGAGAGATTCAGTTTCTGTAATGAAACCTCACCCTCCCCACAGCCTTCTGAGGCTCCACAGAGACAGGGGGAGTGTGTGTCTGAGGAAGACTCAATCTGTGGTGGCAGGCGGGCGTCGTGTGGACCCCTTCTTGGTGTGTTGTGAGAGCAGTGGTTGGGGGCAAACGTGATCAGCGTCTTTGAAAGCGAGTTAAACTAAAGAAGATAAAATAAACAAAAGCGCATGCCGTCAAGGGGCGTGGCTTCCAATACAGCCACCTCACATATGGAGTTCCAATTTATCTAAAAATATATAATCAAATATCAATTCTAACTCCTGCAGCTGTACCGTGATTAACATTAATGTTTTGTATTTAAGCCTACTGTTGCTTCCGTGTTTCATTTGGAGGGTCATTTTAGTAGCTTGTTTGTGTGGAGGAGGAAAAACCCCTTCTATTTAACTGATATTATTTATGACACAGTGTGATGGAGGATAATATTCCATGCATTTAATTTACCGGGCGTCCGGCTCATTAGTGGTGTGTTGTATAGGTGTCCTTATATGATCTTCCTTCAGAGGATCATATTTACATGACTTTAATTGGCTTCTCATGATCTTGGTTGATGTGTTGATGGGTAGGTAACACGTTTAAAAAAAGTTTATAATTATGTCTTCAAAATAATAAAAAAAAGAAAAGTGTAAGTACTGATGCTTCTTCCTCAACTTCAATAAAAATGGCCGTTATGGCTTGAAAGAGATTCAGTATGCAACCGATGGATGGGTCGTTAGACAGAGGATCACCTAGAGCGTGTGTGTGTGGTGTGTGGTGTGTGTGTGTGGTGTGTGTGGTGTGTGTGTGTGTGTGTGTGTGTGTGTGTGTGTGTGTGTTGTGTGTGTGTGTGTGTGTGTGTGTGTGAGACAATGTCTGCTGCTCGCCCAGTGCCGATAAATATTGTCTTTCCCTCTGGTGCTTCCTGAAATAAGGCCACTGGAGATGGGGAGTATGGGAGAGTAGAGAAGAGCGAGAGAGAGAGAGAGAGAGAGAAGAGAGAGAGAGAGAGAGAGAGAGAGAAGAGAGAGAGAGAGAGAGAGAAGAGAGAGAGCGAGAGAGAGAGAGAGAGAGAGAGAGAGAGAGAGAGAGAGAGAGAAATTCACTTGGGCAGAGTGTGGAGAGACCTGACCTAATTGGGGATAGTGCCTGGATCATATGAGCAGGCGAGATGGACGGGCATTCATTACCCCTCATTTTGCTCAATGTCTTTCCCGCACGGATACACACAACCACACACATACTCACACCCTCGGGCAATTATTATGTTGTTCTCAGATCACTTCCCCTTGCCTCCCCCTCCCCCCCCTGGCGCCCGATCTTGTGTTTTACCAGACATTGTTATCCTTGGCACCTGAGAGATAACGCCCCCCCCCCCCCCCCAAGATGCATGATGGCCAATCAGGTCCAAAGCTGGCATGATCTGCGGTTAATGCCTTAATTTCAGCAATATGCTTTGCACCTTTTATTACCGACCTCCAGGCGGGGCCCCCACCTCTGAGTGTCTCTCTATCTTTGTGTGCGTGTCTTTATTTCTGTATGCGTGTGTGTTTCAGTGTCTGAGACATGGAATACACTAAAGCCCTCAGGTGGCCCATGTGATCAGGACGTACCCTTGTAAATAGCAGCATAGCGTTGTCTTTAACCAGCTGAGCTCAACGATGGATCTGAGGCGCGCCGAGAGAGCTGAAGACGAGGAAACAAGGCGCGTTTCCTGAAACTCTTGTCTCCCGTCTTCATGAGACAAGCACCTGGCTGTGGCGTGATGGATGCGCGTGTCTCGTTGGAGTACGCCACCGGTCATGGTGTGTTTTGCCTTGAGCTGTTTAGATGTCTGATGGTGAAGTTGATGGTAGCAAGGTAACGAACGGAGGAGGGATCCACCACTTGAAGCAGGTCTCAGGCCATGAACGTGTTTAATGGAGGGCGAACTTGGTTATCATGCGTCAGGTTTAGCTCACTCACGGCCAAAGGGCTTTGATCAGAGAAAGGATTTGGATTCAGCTTTCAATTATTGACTTTCGATTTTGCAAATAGGATTGGTTTTGTGTCTCATTGTTTTGTGTGTGGAATTCGATACAATTAATTCTAATATTTTTCAGTCCGTGGCAGCAATTGTGGGATCAATTTTAAGCATCCATTTGAATCTTCTTCCACTGGCAGAAGCAGAACTAAACAAATATTCCATGCTCCTGTAACCTGAATATATTTTCTAGCTTGCATCATATTTTCAACAAAGTGTTCCATAGCATTGTCAAGCATTACTTGATTTAGAGAGTACATCATGAATGTATTTACATAAATGTTTACCTAAGAGCCTTTTCTTTTTGGAGCGCTCCCTCCTGCGGAGGCTGACCTATTCTGCTCAAACTGTTGTTTATAAAGAAAATCTTCCCCAGTGAGCTTTTGGGACAGTTCTTCTTCTTGGTACATTTTTCATGATAGTGATACCAATCTCATAAATCAGGAATAAAATATACCTGGCCGTCCGCCCATTCTCTGAACTGACACTTACTACTTCAGCCTTCGTAACCTGTTCAATTGTTTATCGTTAACCTTCGTTCAAAGGTATAACAAATCAAGAGACCTGTATCTTAAATAATCTGGAAACTTAATGGAACATAATTTTGATAGGCCTACCTTTAAACTTTTTTCATAATCACAGTTTAAGTTTGATATCGGCTTCGTTTTCAGTTGGTCTCATTGATTTACGCTGAGGTGAGAGCGCGAGGACGTTCAGGCGGTGTTGTCATATTGGGCAGTTTTGCCCCGGTCAATTGGACTACCTTTTACGACGTTCTGGAAGCGTTGCCAGATTGGGCGATTTTTCCTGCACAATTGGAATACATTTAATGACATTAGGCTGGAAAAATGAGCATTAGGCCAATACAAACAATTTTGTCTCATTCTTTTAAAAAACTGGCCGGATTATTAATTTTTTTTACAAACATCAAACAATACCATACCTTTTCATTCAGCTGTCATTTTGTTTTATTACCTCGACATGGAGGAGAAGGGATTGTTGCCAGCGATTTTCTCCCGCTGGAGCCTCGCTGCCCGTCGCTTTTTCCCTGTCTGTTTCTCTCTCTCTCCTCTCTCTCCTCTCTCTTCTTCTGCCTCTCTCTCTCTCTCTCTCTCTCTCTTCTTCTCTCTCCTCTCTCTCTCTCTCTCTCTCTCTCTTCTCTCCTTCTCTCTCTCTCTCTCTCTCTCTCTCTCTCTCTCTCTCTCTCCTCTTCCTTCCCAACCTCTTCCCTAACCTCTCCTCTCTGCCTTGGTTTGGTAAACTCTAGATCTGTATCACTAGCTAGCTCAATGGAGACCACCAGCATACCAATATAGATCACTATTAATTCCAATGGAGGAACTCGACTAGGAAAAAGGCTGATGGATGCAGTGTGCAACTGTGTATGAACATATGGCTAACATGAACAGACACACACACACACACACACACACACACACACACACACACACACACACACACACACACACACACACACACTCACACTCACTCACTCACTCACACACACACACACACACACACACACAACTGCTCTTACACTGTGGGCATTCGTCTTGGCGTGAAGGTCTGTCTTACTGGTGTATGTAACAGCACACGACATGTCTGCACCGCAGTCTGTCTGGCTGCACTGAGGCACAGGGGATGTGATAATGAATCATGGGTAATGTAGTGTAGCAACACACTGGGGTGGATTCATTTCCCAATGCCGCCTGTCATCAATTAAATATATGGGCTTCCTTGCGCTAATGTCAGCACTCTTTGATAGACCTTTAAAACAAAGGCTTCACTTTACTGCACTTGTAGTCCAGGATGCTAGTCCCATTATGGGGTCCCATGACTTTTGAGAAGGACAGTGTACGATCGCTTGCACGATCTCCTGGTTACCATTTCTAGGTTACATTAAACTGATTTATCCAGCACTAGTCTGGCTGCAAGCAATGCACTAATTAGGCATTCACAGTGTATCTGTGGATACCTATTGTTACTAAGTAATTCCATCTGTTCAATAAATGATAGTTTTATAAAGACTGGGCAAATTGGTGCACTTTTGCTTGGCATTGCTGTCCAATTATCTGTTTAAATAGCAACAAAGGAATGGAATAGGAAAGGCTTGATTTCCATTCAGAAATAATGAAATACCAATGTTCTTCCGGTGGGCTAGCTGCCAGATGTCGGTGGCGGAGGGAGAGAGGTGGTTATAAAGGACAGCATCTCGACGGGACTTGACTACACACTTCCACAGAGTATTGTTACGCTGTAACAGGAAACACGGCTGCACTGGAGAAATGAAAAGATATGCCTGAGAATAATCCTATGGTGCTTATTGTTATTACCAATATCCCCCGATGGATTGACCTAAAGAGATAGTTTTCCTTCTTCTGGTCATTTTTTTATTGGAATGTCTGGCGAACAGGATATAGATGTTTGCCAATGAGCGCCAGAGGTCTTTGTTGTTATTGTTGTTGTTGTTGGGAAGTGCATTAAAGCAAAGTCAGAGAGCTTTCTAGTCACCAAGTGATCCTATTGCTTTGGTCTAAAGAACAAGGAGAATATGAGAATAGGATGCAACATTTCTTTCTTCAGTAGGGTATTTTCATACTACTAATACTGATTTACTACAGTGGGCAGACACACTGTTTGTAAATAGCGAAATAGACTTAATGGTGCTGTAGTTTAGCTTTAAGAGCTGGTTTTTGAGTGTAATTTGGTAGAAATGTTGTAGCCGTCATTTAGCTATTAACGAGTGAAATGTGTTGTGTGAGTATCTGTTCCGACAGCATGTGGCTCTTTGTGAGACAATTAAGATTTTACGTCGCTCCTGGCAAATTTCTGGCAAAACAGGTTCATGGAATCCATCTTGAGTGTCATTCACAGGTGCGGGAATGCAACACCTTTTTTGTTGTTGTTTAATTTGTGGTTGTTTAGTTTCAAAAGTGTTGCTCTCTTTAACTATTTTCTTCTCTCTCTCTCTCTCTCTCTCTCTCTCTCTCTCTCTTCTCTCTCTCTTCCTCTCTCTCGTTTCTCATCTCTCTCTCTCTCTCTCTCTCTCTCTCTCTCTCTCTCTCTCTCTCTCTCTCTCTCACTTTAAAACTCTGCAGCATCCATAAACAGCGAAGTCACGACAGTCAACCTCAGTGGAGGCTTTCTAAAAGTGGCCTGTGCTGATTTGATGGGACCCACATACAAAATAAATGATCAGAAGTGAGACACCATTGATGTTCACATTGCAGTCTATTTTATCTTAACACATGCATGAATATCTCAAATATATCGGATGATATCAATATGTATTATCTAAATTGATGAACATTTGGTATCAGTTTCTGCTAAGGCACTTGGTCTTAACATGTGGGTAGGGGTTATCCCGGTTTGAAGCCGCTTCCTCGCATCTTGGTTGGAGACCCAGCTCCCTGGCTTCTGTCTAATCACCCTGCCTTCCTCATTTGCTCACAATCATCTCCTTTGGCCAATAGAAGGGCATCAACAGATTCAATTAAGGAGCAGATAAGCCTCTGTGTCGCTGTCACCGCACTCCCCCTTTTCCCACCCCTCTGTTTAAGCTTTGATTACCCCAGACAGGCCCGGGCCCTGGTCCCCCTCCCCCAGGATCAATACGTGGACGGGCTCCAGCACGCCCATCTCTGATGTGTGATGACGGCCAGGGGAAGGTGCCCGAGATTTTCTTTAGCTTTTCTTGTCCTGGCAATAATCTGTGAGCCGTTCATTGAAAAAGGAAGGGGGAGGTGGGGAACGACTCTCGAGAAGCTATCCAGTAATCTGATCGGTGTAGCATGCCAATGGACGATTTGGCATTGCATTGTTTCCTCTTAGAGACAGCAAAACAACGACAAAGGATTATGGTTTCCGGTCGGATGTTTGGCCAGAGACTTCCTTCAATGGATACTAGGTGCTGCTAGTCTTCCAGCCGAACGCACCACACCAACATGATTAACCAAACTACATTTCCCAGAGAGATTTGCGGCATCTGCACAATTTGCATTTGTTTTTTTTTATTTTGGGTCGTCGGGGACGGGGAGAATATGTATTCCAGTTCAAACAAAGAGACTCTGGGGAGGGCACTTAGAGGAGCATGAGAGCAACACCAGCACCATTAGTTTGTGCTCAATTGGATCGAGAGTGAGCATGCCCAGATGGAAAGAGTGAAAAAAAGAGAGACGGGGGGTCGTGAATCGAAAAAGGAAAAAGGGGGGAGGGTTGAAAGAATAAATTGGCAAAAAAGAGGGAAAAGTGTTGGAGGAGACAGTAGAGAGTAGTCATTATATAGTTAGCGAGAGATATAAAGAATAATAAAAAAGGATTGGCAAGGAACGCAGGACGAACCTGGGAGTCGGCTGAGTAAGATGGATGAGAGGAGGGAGGTGAGAGTGAGAGAGAGAGGCTGAGCGAAACGACACAAAGAGACTAAGAGAGAGGGGGAGAGCGGCTTGATTGAGAGACCGCGAAGAGTGAACTAGAGTTGGGGAATCCGTAAAGAGAGCTGGCTAAAGAGCCGTGGACAGGTATAATATTGAAAGACGTCACCTTCAAGGGTGTCTAGGCCCCGACACCGTAAAACACTCTGCTCACGCTCGCTACTGTCACTGCCGTCACGACACCTATCCTGCCTCCAACACACGCTAGTGGGGCACACACAGGCTCTGCTGCTGCTGCTGCTGGAGGCCCACCTCCTCTCTGTGATATCTGACCCGCAGGCTCACAGGGGTTTGGGTTATTTTAGTATGGTGCATTGTTTGAGGAGATGAGGATGGGAAGAGTGGAAGAGCAGGGGCGGGGGGTATTGATAGATGGATGGGAGGAGGGAGGAAGGGATGGGTCATTCAGTGCTATGATTTATTGGTTGGATGGACAGAGGAAAGTATGGATGGATGGATGGATGGATGAATTGATTGCTGCATGGATGAATTGACAGAAACCAGGAGTGATGGTTTGGTGAATTGATGGAGATCATTTATTCCAGCACGTAAACACACACACAGTTCACCGGATCTTAGCATTGCACTATGTCTTATCTCATATGCAGTATGTACAGTGTATATATAAACATATTCGGAGCTTCTAAGATTTGGAACCAGGAACTAGTCAATTCTTGTGGTTGTGACTAGGATGGGCGTTGACGGGATTTGACAGGACTTTCTCGTTGTTGATTCACACTTTTTAACTTGAAGAATATCTGACTTGTCTCTAAAGCAACAAGTCAGCTTCCAGAGACATGGAATGCTGATGTCAGCGGTTCGACAATGCTGATGAGCTCATCATTGGTTGATAATTGAATCCCTTAAATAAGGTTAACAGTATTCCAGATCTCAACAGTATTTGATATCGACTTGGTTGTGGTAATATGATACATTTGAAGAGCATAAAATCAATCCTTTGAGGCAACTGTGTGTTAATTTCAACGTATATTAAACCATGAAATCTGCAATATGCCGTGTATTTTATGTCGACGTTGAAAATGGATACCTCAACTGACACCTCGCAGGACAGGACAGCTTCTAACCATTGTGGGACGGTTCTATAGATTGTCCTTGAGGGAACAAGATAGCAGGATTTAGAGAAATGGGGTGACAAGTGCCGCCTTCCATGCAGTCGAATGGATGTGACAGACAGACAGACAGACAGACAGACAGACAGACAGACAGACAGACAGACAGAACAGTACAGACAGACAGACAGACAGACAGACATGACAGACAGACAGACAGACAGACAGAGGTATAAACACAAGTGTATACCCAGCATCCCAAGTCTTAAATAACAGGCAACACATTCATTTTCCAAAGACTTAATTAAAACAGACCACTTACATTCTTTTAGATATTTTTCAAATCAAAACCATCTTCAGAATAACAAGCACAGATGAACGTAGCCCACTTAAATCAAAGCCCTTCCTAATCACGATACAAGTATCAGACTGTGTGTGTGTGTGTGTTTGTGTGCCTCTGTGTGTGTGACATGTCGCTAGCAGGGGGACGGCGTCCAGCACTGTACACTGAAGCCGTCCGTCCTCTGAGACAACTCGCTCACAGCTGCTGTCGGCTCTAATTATGTTACAGGGCGTGCGGCGGGTGAGCGGAGACCATCAGAGCTGGGGGAAAAGGTCAATGAGCCGTCTGAAAAGACACACACTCAACTCACTAGTACTGATGAGAGAGAGAGAGAGAGAGAGAGAGAGAGAGAGAGAGAGAGAGAGAGAGAGAGAGAGAGAGAGAGAGAGAGAGAGAGAGAGAGAGAGAGAGAGAGAGAGAGAGAGAGAGAGAGAGAGAGAGAGAGAGAGAGAGAGAGAGAGAGAGAGAGAGAGAGAGAGAGATGACTGCAGCCTAGAGAGCCCTCCCCTTTTTTGTGTGTTTGGGCCTTTTGTACACAATGCACATTGTGTTTGTGGGTATGTGTGTGTGGGTGGTTGTATCTGTTATAGTGTGATAAAAGATGGATGTTGAATTGAACATGCATAACGGTCTTCCATTTCGCTTACCAGCCCCAGCAGGAGACATACTAAGCTTGTATGCAGTACAAATTATGTTTTTTTCTGGACATTTTAAATAAATGTCAAATTTTAGTGCATTTTTGAGAAACTACTCAGTGAGAGCTGTCCTGACGCAGTTGACAAGTGTGTTTTCAAGACACCATCGTCGGTTTCTTTTGAAAAGCGCAACAGACGTTGAACGACCGCAGTGTCCTGCATGATGATTATTCCCACTTATCCATTGAAACAACAATTTTTTTCTCTGCTTCCGAATTGTTAATAATTTATGCAATGATGGTGATAACAGTCCTATCTACCAGAAGCCTCTGAAAGCATACTGTGGTTGAACATTAAAGCCACCATAGAAAACATTTAAAAGCAGTTATTTAAGCAATGTTGGTTAGAAGTGGCACCGGGCCATCCATCAGCCATTAGTGAGGGAAATGGGATAAGCAGGGAAAAATTTTGGGGTCTTTAGTTAAAAAGTCTAACTTTCATCTCTTCCCTCCTCCCGAGATTTACAACCCTCAAATATTTGCTACAGCACTTTTGAAGGAGCAAACGATCGAAAATTAGCACTTTTTATTATTTAATAATTAGTTTTTCATGGCTGGGGTTATTCCAGGACACCAGTCCCTGAAACATTCAGTGCCTCAGCGTCTCCTCCATGTACATTCATGACGTTCAAGACTCCCACTTAACATATAGGCCCACATTCAACCCCCAACTCAATCCTCTCTCGCTGGACAAAGGTCCCCTGCCACGCCAATCCTTTTATCTCGACAGAGTCAACACCGTCGACCTCTAATCAGGCCGGTAACCGGAGAGGGTGGTGGCGGAAGTCCTCCAATCAGCTCCACCTGTGGGTCACACATTACCAGTCCTAGCGCTGCACCAGACAGGCTCTTGAGAGGAGGGGTGGAGGGAGAGTGGATGAGCTCTGGCTGCAGGGAGGTTACCACCACATCTTCAGGGGCCCATGCTGACCAACAGCAGCTCATTAGGACGCATTCTCCTCCCTGACGACGCCCAAGATTTGATAATTTTTTTCGTGGTTGCTTTTACTCCGACGGTGACTGTACTTTGATGTTTCTTTGAACATGATCGTTTATCTGTGTCCTCTGCTCAAGTTTAGTATGTGTTTAGGATATAGAGCTATATCGCAAACTTGAAAGTACACAAAAACTCCCTTCTGGAAAGTGTGTTTGTGACTACTTCAATTAGCATACTTCAAATTACAATCTTTTCCAGACACCTGCTGTTTGTCTTGTCTTCAATCTGTTTCGGTTGTTAATGATGTTGAGTGAATTAATTTGCAGTAAATAGTGTAAGAATTTTTTTCCCAGACATTAAATGTTCATTTATCTATCGTCTTGTCTTATTTTATATTTATGTGGGCACAATTGTATGTGTGTTCATGTTAGTATCCGATTCCTAATCCTTGTGGTTGCGATCGCACCAAAATCGTACAGAACCACAGCCAATGTGGCTGTAGTTCTATCTCCTACAGCATGTCTCACTCTGCATAGCTTGATACTGCTACTGCAACTAAACAGGTTGTCTATTGCCGTTTTAGATGAAGGGTCAGCTGGCTGCTGACCTTAATAATATTACGGCGAAAAGAAAGGACGGGATTTACAGCAATTCTCCAAAACCCACACATTCCTATATTATAAAAAACTAAACGCAAACTGAATCCTGAAGTTGAGAACCGGACGTCTTTGGCAACTATCTGAACAGAAACTGTCACAGAAACGGTCCCTTCCGCATACTCAAGTTTCGTCATCTTTGCGTTTGGTGACATACATACAGTATATACTATATATACTGTTTTTCACTGGACGAGACAATTTCACTGGACGTTGAGGGATTAATTCCACCGTCTCAGCAAAGAGGGTCTATTATGTAACTCGCTGTCAGCCTCTCCCTGAAGACCATTGAAACGCAAGAGAGGCGAGATGGGGAGCACATGCTGAAATGTGAGTGGATTGCAGCCGACCCCCAAAGCTGATTTGGTCTGATCGATGTCTGGACTCCAAGCCTGCTGGGTCTCTGTTGGCCACTGGGACATACACTGAAAACATCTCTCTCTCTCTCTCTCTCTCTCTCTCTCTCTCTCTCTCTCTCTCTCTCTCTCTCTCTCTCTCTCTCTCTCTCTCTCTCTCTCTCTCTCTCTCTCTCTCTCTCTCTCTCTCTCTCTCTCTGGGGTGCAAAGGGTGTAGGCCCGCGCATAGTCCCTATCTGTCATCTCTTTCTACAATTCACTTCCACAAACCAAGCATTTAGCATGCAAATCATCAGGAGAACTCTGGAATATGCAGGGTGCGTGTGTGCATGCGTGCATCTCGTATCTGTATGTGAAAAACAATAAGTGATTGAGTCAATCTCATGCAGGCATCAGAGATTGGAGTGTGTAGGACTCGACTGGGAACATTGTAGGGACATATAGAGCCTTATTTTAGTGGTCTGAAACGCAAGTGCGAAGCACCAAACGCAAGTAGTGGGCGGTTCTATCATAGAACCGCCCACTACTTGCCCACTACTAACATCGCCATCGCCTTTGATCACCAAGGCCATTGATTGCATTACGTAAGATTTTGTCTAATACAGATTCTAATGGGTGTCAAATGAAACAGGAATGGTTAACTAGCATAGGAGTGGCGGTATTTGATTAGGGCTTGATAGATCACATTAAAGCCTGAGGGTTAAGCCACAGCCCGCGGGTTGTGTAGAGAAGCAGGGGATGTTATCTATCGATCGTGTCGTTATCTGGTTAATGTCAATCTGTATTTCCTATTTTTTTTATTAGTATGGACTACCACACTTAACTATGTTTCTTTAAGCATAGAAAAAATCTGCCTCAGAATGTCGTTGGCGACATGTTTATTGGAATGTTCTTTCTGAAATTGTTTTCTTCCTGAATACATGCTGACCCAAACACTTAAACATTCACACACGCGCACACACACCCCCCCCCACACCCACGCACACGCATACACACACACACACACACACACACACACACACACACACACACACACACACACACACACACACACACACACACACACACACACACACACACACACACACACACATACACAGTGGTGCAAATGTGCACTTACAAACACACATTATTCATCCCACTTATGCAAACTTTTACACCATCTTAACACAGTGCCGACAGCTAACGTGAAGGTAGAAAATTCCACTCTAGATTTCCATACACAAACCAACTGAAAGCACACAAACAAACTGACAAACACACACATACACACACACACACACACATGCTTGACGAGCTGCATAAACAGAGTGCGCGGGTCACAGGAGTTCAGCGCGGACCTCTCCTGCTCTCATGTTTTTAAGATGAGTTGATGACCTCACCTTGACCTCCCTAACTTTGTCTTTTATTTCCTGCGCCGCCGCGACTTTGAGTTTCATTAGAGTGATTGCGGCAGATAATGGAAACAATATTAATTTACAGACTCTCCTGTGAATCTAACACACTTCCCATAATAAAGCTGAGCCGCCATCGCCTCATTTAATCACAGTCATTTAATTTCAGACCATCCGTGGCTCAGGATGAGAGACTAACTGGCTGGTGTGAAGCAGGAGTTGTTTAGACGACTGAAACATACCTGTAGAAGACGGAATGAACGATGAAAATTTTAATTTAGTATCTGAAGGAACGTCACTGAGCTGTCCACATAACGATGACCACAATCCTTGTAGGGTTTGGCCGAGCTGGATGGAAACTCTGAAACAATGCTGAAACGGAGAGACTGGGAGAGAGAGAGAGAGAGAGAGACTGATGACGTGAGAGAGAGAGAGAGAGAGAGGAGGAGAGAGAGAGAGGAGAGAGAGAGAGAGAGAGAGAGAGAGAGAGAGAGAGAGAGAGAGAGAGAGAGAGAGAGAGAGAGAGAGAGAGAGAGAGAATTCTCCTTGCAGTCAATCAAAAATAGTAATTGAAGCTTTTATTGCACTTATGGTAGAATCTAGAGGTGGGGTGCTAGAGTGGTCCCTTAATTAACCTCTGATTGGTTCTGTGATGAGGTGGGCGGGCGGGGGTTTTTGTGGACAGGTGGCTTCTGCCGGGACTCTGGTGAAACACATCGGTTAGTCGGATAAAGGGTTATGACCAAACACCAGTGTCTGCCGCTGACTAAACCAGTATCCACCGTTTCACCAGACCCAGAAGCACCGCCCCGTTCAAACATCAATTGCTTCTATTCTGATACACACACACACACACACCACACACACACACACACACACACACACACACACACACACACACACACACACACACACACACACACACACACACACACACACACACACACACACACACACAGCCTTTTGAACGACGACGCCATGTCCTTCTGTGCTCTGGGTGTGTGTCATCGTCCTGAATATCCCACCGGAGCTGGGGACTTATTCGGAGCGAATAAGTCCCCAAAACAACAACAACAATGTGTGTGTGTCACAAACGCACTGCGTCGTGCTGCCCACTCAGCCGAGAGCTCGCTCACAGGCCGCTGATGAGACGGGCACGGAGCAGAGTCTGTGACAAGGGGAAAAGAGGATTTGCTGACACACGTTTGCATGCCGCTGCGTGCTGTGTGTGTGTGTGTGTGTGTGTGTGTGTGTGTGTGTGTGTGTGTGTGTGTGTGTGTGTGTGTGTGTGTGTGTGTGTGTGTGTGTGTGTGTGTGTGTGTGTGTGTGTGTGTGTGTGTGTGTGTGTGTGTGTGTGTGCGTGTGTGTGTCTACGCTTGACAAATGCGTCCATCCATGCTTGAAAAGATCACAATGTCATTTTTTTTGCTTTGTTATGTTTTCTCATCTCAAATATTAATGGGGTGGGGCTGGGATTCACGAGAACACAAGGCCCCTGTCTCGCTCCAACTTATTAAGAAGGACGACGGAGGCGAACGCTTCATTAGTAATGAGCCGCACAACCATCCATGGTGGGGACGCGCTTCTCCGAGCTCAGCGTTCAACGTGAACAATGACACGTGCATTCTTTATAACGCCGAATACGTCTTCTAAAAGGGGACCACCACCGGCCCCGGGCTCAGACGAAGCAGACTCCCAGCGTCCTCCTCTGCTACGAGGGTCTCAGTCCCATCTGCTTCATAATTCATGTGAGCTTGATCCTATACGCTCTCTTTGCGGATCGGGAGGTGGAGGAGCTCCATCAGACTGGCACCACCACTACCGCGGCGGCTCCACCGAGGGTGAGGAGTCTGAAGGAGGAGGAGCCTCCCCGGGGATCCACAATGGAAGAGCACGGCCCCTCGTCCTGGTCCTTTGAGCCGGCCTGTGAGCTCCGAGTGCAGCCGTGCGGACGGCTGGGGGGGGGGGGGAGAGTGGGGGTTGGATGGGAGAGTAGCGGAGTGGTGGGACGAAAAAGAACTTGTGCTGCTGCATTTTTCACGACACTATAAGGGGCCCCTCTCTTCCTCTTTGTGTGCTGGAAGACACAGAACCGCGCTGTGGATGGGGGATTGAGGACATGCAGCTCATGGGACTTATAGGCCAAGCACTGTTTGTAGCCCCCTCTATGGTGGTTATGTAATGTAGCACAGCATTGATGATGAAGTTGTATCTCGGCTGTAGGTATGATTCAAGAGTTGTTCTTTGAGTGTAAGTTGTTAGAAAAGGCAAAGCCATCCGTCAGCTGTTAGTGAGTGAAATGTGCTGTGGGGATATCTGTTTTGAGTCGACTGCCTGCCTCTGTCTAAGAACATTTAGATTCTGAGTTCTGACCAATCAGAGCGTCTCTTCCTTGATTGGCTCTGGGAATCCATTTGCCTGTCAATCAGAGCTGCGTGAAATGCCAGACCTTGAGAAAGGCGGGGAAAGAGGAAACGTTTTTGTGAGTCTTTTAGTTTTCATACGCCTCCTTTCTTCTGCTTTTTCTTCTTTAGCTACCATAGCATTAATGGTTTTATCTTAATTGATCATTATAAAAATACATATAAATACTTTAACGGAAAGATAAACTTGGAACCTCACGTCCTTTTATTGTCTAGTAGAGGAGTTACTTTCTGAAAAAATACGCTTTCCAAAAAACGTTGGCGGATGATGATACAAGATTTAGTGATGATATCAGCCTCATTAGACACCATTTGCCTTGTACGACTAAAATACATATTTTAATCTAGAAATTGCTGAAAGGCATGCTTAAGAAAAAGCCAAAATGCATTAATGGATTAGCTTTAATGGATTGTAAACCTTTTTGTTTAAATTTGCCACAATTTATTCATAAATGTGTTTAATAATGGAGTTCCAATACATGTGTTCCGTGTTAACATGTTTTCACAACTTTATCCCAGGGAATATGAAAGGCAGGAGTATGTTGATGGTGTGTTTGCACCGTGTGCACTGCAGGTTGTGGTGTGTGGTTGTACTTACAAAATGTGTAGTATAGACAATTGTTTCATCAGGTTGTTGTTGTTTTGAGCCCGTCCCGTGTTTTGCCCTCAAAATGGATCAAAAGGGTAAATACATTTTTTCGCATTAGGCCTAAGTATTGATACCCTCTAGTTCTGCTACTCAAATTATGCTTTATTTAACAAAATGCACGTGTGCGTGTGTGTGTGTGTGTGTGGTGTGTGTGTGTGTGTGTGTGTGGTGTGTGTGTGTGTGTGTGTGTGTGTGTGTGTGTGTGTGTGTGTGTGTGTGTGTGTGTGTATGCATCCATTGCTTGACCTACCTGTAGGGAAGAAGCATATGTGTATTAAATGCACAGTACTATGACCCATACAATTTGTATCCCAGCTAAGCCCGCCGCCATCCGTTAAGTCGATATCTTAGATTGGTTTGGCTAGTGACTGAGACCAGGTCACAAGCCTTGAAGCCATGTATTACCGGTCTGCGGAGACCTAGCTCTTGTCTGCCTCGCCTTTTTGTCAAGCTAACCAAATCAGACACTGTAGCTAACACCTACATTCAGTGATGGACATTAGCATTGCATAGCTGTCACCAAATGATGTTTATCCCCCCTAGCCCAACTTATTTAGCTAAATGTGGCATCTTTTTTTTTAAGCTAGTCTTATGTTGTGGGGCGAGGAACTCAAAGCTAAATATTAGATGGGATAAATGTGTGAAAGTCGCCTGAAAATGTAAATACAGGTGGCTTTCCAAATGTATTTTAGTGCAGCTTGATCTTTAGTTTTTTATGTTAAAGTGTGAAGTTGGACGAGTAGAGCTGAGAGAGAGAGAGAGATGCAGATGCAGAGAGATGCAGATGCAGATGCAGAGAGATGCAGATGCAGAGAGATGCAGATGCAGAGAGATGCAGATGCAGAGAGAGAGAGAGAGAGAGAGAGAGAGAAATAGAGAGATCGAAAGAGAGTGATGGATAGAGATATGGAGAGAGAGAGGGTGTACTTCTTCTTTGTTATAAGGTAACAGGTAACCCACTCTCAGCTAACCCACTTTTGCTTGTTCGTGTTTACTCTTTGATTATCGTCGTAGCAGAGGGAGAGCCCTCCTCCCCCACCAGCTGGGACCAGGGCTGACAGGCTGTCACAACAGAGACGGAGACGACCGTATCACCTTGGCGTTGCCAAGGCCAACATACACACACACAACGCAGACACAGACGCTAAGCATCAGGTTGTCACAAATACACCATACACACATAGCACGACATACACGCAGACACAGACGCTAAGCATCAGGGTGTCACAAATACACATACACACATATGCGCTGACTTGTATGGTACAATTCTAGGTATCACACACACAAACACACACGTACCCGCAAACATATATACGCAGTCCAGAGTCAAATGATCAGAACCCAATGTTTACTTTTTCTGCCTCCAATCCAACATCTTTTAATTGGACGGGTGAGATAACGCTTGACTTTCTAAAACCTGTGGAACATTTGAGGAATGCTTTCTAAAATAGGTAGCAGGTATACTACCGTACTGCCGTACTTATCACTTCAGCAAGGCGATTCAGCAACTCTAAACTTTATCGCCAAACCCACCAAAAATACCATTTCATTCTCAGCAAAGTTTACAAAAAAGTCATTTTTTAAATATTATCTAGCGCTACAATAATCGTAGGAGTTATATATAAAGTCCTCCAAGTTTAATTTCCCCCTAATTTGAAATGACAATTTCACAATATAATGACAATTTGCACAATATATTTCTATAAATGATTGGAAATGTGCAACTGGAGTGTGCGTGCTCGCTATGTGTGTGTGTGTGTGTGTGTGTGTGTGTGTGTGTGTGTGTGTGTGTGTGTGTGTGTGTGTGTGTGTGTGTGTGTGTGTGTGTGTGTGTGCCCACTTCATGTGTGTCCATGTTTGTGTGTTTGTGTGTACACACACAAACACAGTCCTCAGATAATAGACCAGAGGGTCACATCAATATTTGAACAAAGCCAGAGACAACCACACACACTCACACACTTCACAGACACATACTCACCAACACACACACTGACATGTCCGTCTGTGGTGGCCATGCTCTCAGCTCTTCTCTCAGTTGTGTGTGTTCTTTGACGAGAGACGCCCATGTGGGCGTGCGGCCTGGATGAGGTCTTGTGTCTGGAGGGAGAACTGAAATGTTTGTTCTGCCATTTCTACGGTTCCTTTGATGTCCCTCTCAAACGCGCCCCGGGGGGCAGTGTTTCTTCCAGCACTGTATGGTTAAGGCGGCCTTAACAATAATAGGGCCCGCCTTGACTGACAATGCATAAAATATATATATTCGGGCCGTCAGTCTAATGTGTCATTAACAGCGTTAACGCAAACCAATTTCAACAGCGTTAATTTTTTTAACGCAGCGATAAACGCACTTTTGGCTTGGCAAACATTGTATTTGGCAAACATTGTATTTCTTTCACCAACTAGTCACGTTAGAAAACCACGCAAACTTGTTGGGGCAAGCAAGGATACGGAGCCGAGGGGAAGGTAGTGGTTGAGTTTTTTCCCCTGTAAACGAAATGTCAACAACCCTCGGAGTCGCTGATTAACAAATACGTTTTCTGCCGCTTCTTTGTTAACAAAACAGAGAATTCATTAGTCGATTTGGGAGGTTGTTTGTTTTGTGTTAGCAGCCGCCTCCTGCCTGGATAATACCCAGCGCTTATCATCCCGTGTTGTCTTTAGGGGGGGCGGGGGTTGTGACAAAAAGGATAAATGAGATTATCTTCCATAATATTGTTATTTCGTTTATTCATTGCGATTAACAGATTATCGATGCAGTTTGCCAACTTTGCAACCACGCGCGTTACCTCGCGTAACGTTAACGGCCCACCGGGAATTCTCCCGACTCTCCCGGTTACCACTCCGCAACCGTGTGTGTGTGAGTGCATGTTCCAGTGTGTGTGTGTGTGTATCAGGATATCCTTTAGATTGGGGACGATTTCCTTCTTAAACTGGTAATAAGCCAGTCGTCTCCATGCTCGGTGGAATATAAAAAAATACTCCTTTCCTCGAGGCGTAAGATATTTTAATAATAAAGAAATGTCCTCCCGAAGTATTTTCTTGATATCGCTCTGGGACAAGTCTTCATGGGTCACATTTGGTTGATCTAAACAGAGGCTCCCTCGATGCCTTCCTCTCTATCTCCAACACCCACCCTTCATCTGCTCTCTCCACACACACACAACAACATCT
>OLKM01004367.1:0-22922 GCA_900291075.1 Melanogrammus aeglefinus | reverse complement strand
CCCAAAACAGCCGACGATGGTCCCGAATGGAAATCCCGAACCAAGGCGAGGCATTCCAGGATACTCCTTCGGGAACCCAGACGCTCCTCGTCCCGTACCCTCCATCGACAAGATACTGGTGCCCCGGCCCGCGGCGACGGTACCTCCAGGAGCGGCGACTTCCACAAGCCGGATGGTTGTCGAATGACCCTGGGCGGAGATGAGGCGGCAGCGGTGAGGAGCACAACGGCTGGTGAGACAGGGCGATAGCTGGGAACATGGCAGTCGAGATGGACCGGAGAGATGCGAAGGAGTCGGCAGACGAGACGGCAACAGGTTGATGGACAGACTCCACCTCCGAACGGGCCACGATGAAACTGGGGAGATCTTAGGAGATCCCCTCAAGGAGATCCTCTGCCAAGGCCAACCGACTGTCCGGGGAGTGTACGGGGGCACGGCAGACGGCGCCTATTGCGCCTTGCAGTTGGTACGGGAGAATCCGCGAGCAGTGCGGTGCGTGTGCCTTCCCAGTTCGCGGCACTGCGCATCGTACTGGACAGAAGGGACAGAGAAATCTCTGCCTCCAAACTCGGAAACAAGGGCGTTCGGTAACCCAGCGAGGCCAATAAACGGAAAGCCGGTCGGAGAATGGCGTTGACCAACGTGGTTGTGGCATACTTCGACCCAGGAAGCTGAGAGTCCAGGAGGAGGGGTTGGCTGGGAGACACAACGGAGCGCGGCTTCCATCTCCTGGTTTGCCCCGCCTAATGTTCCATTGGACTGGGGTTGGAACCACGCAGGTACAGGCTGCGGCGTGCCCCTAAACCCGCACAGAAGCACGTCCAGCACCGAGCGGTTGAACTGGTCCCCTGTCAAAAGGATGTCCGCAAGGATGCCATGGAAGGACGAAACACGTGCCTGACCAGATATTCCGGCCTCTCACTCGAGACGGTATCTTGAAGAAGCGAACGAATGTGCAGCTTGGAAGAACCGATCGTGCTGCGTTCAGGATGAATCCCCCTGACGTGGACAAACCTGGCGGAAAGCGTTCCGTCAGCTGGGTCCATCTTGGCCAGTTCGTACTGTCACGGGCAGACGAGGCGCCGACCACCCATGCTGGACACAGGGAGACGGAACGGAATAAGGGAGATAGGTTAATCTTAGAAGGGCGAAATAGTCAGACAAAGCAGGGGATCAATGAAACCATGGGTGTCAGACACGGCGGGATCATGAACCGCAGAAGTCACGACAGGCGAGGATCAGGAACCAGAAGGAGAGTCAGACAGCAGGGATCAGGAACCCCTAAGGAAAGAGCAGACCGGCAGGGATCCAGGAACTCGGCAGGAAAGTCAGACAGGCAGGGTTCGATGACAGGCAAAGCAAGGAGCGACGCAGATGGTAGTCAAGCCAGCGGCAGGGGTTCGGTGGTACGGAGAATCCTAGATAAGGGAGGGGGAGAGTTACTAACGGGGACAGACTGCTGTAAATCCAGAGAATTGCTCGTAGACCGATACGACTGTGTAGCGTAGCGACGAACTGGCGCCAGGCCGATAGGAAATCCCCGGCTGATGTAGGGAACATCTAATCAAAAAGATAATTACATCCGTGCAGAGAAGGAGCCCACAAGCGTCCCATAGCCACTAGATGCGGTATGGACGCGTAGCAGACAGACGTGACAGCTACTAATTCCAGTCCGTTACGATCGGGGTGTTGGCACATAGATTCATTACCCATTGTCTCATTGAGATGCTTGTATTGCGCCATCTTTGTTTCAGTGGTTAATCAGTGACTTCTGTAGCAAAATCGCTGAGCTACCTGGATCCATAAACGCGTGAGTTGCCACTGCCTTGGATCCCTTTTGTGCCCTTAACGTACAACCGGAATGATGAAAGAAACAATCTTCTGTACCGGCCCCTGTGACACTAAAAGTTTCCGTCATCTGTACAAGGGCGCTTGATATGGATTGTTGATCACAGCTTTCCTTTGTTGTTTCATCTCTGGAGGATTTTGTGTTCATGTGCAGCAGCCTTCTCCTTACAGCCACTGCTCATGTGACCGTGTTTCAAACATGCAAAGCACAAACCTTTGCTTCTTAAAAAGTCAATCTTCTCCTTGTGTGGCTTTGCTCTTTAATTTTCTGCAAGACTGTGTAGACTGTGTTGCTCTTCTTTGCAATAAAGACAAGGCTTGCCATAGGAGTTCCCTGAGACAGTTTGAGCATTTGGTGTCGCTTGTGTGTCGTTCTCCATCTTGACTTGGGTTTCTTGGGAAACAACCGTTGTTGTAAAAACCTTTCTTGGTTTGAGTGTCTCTGTATATTGTGGGTTTGGTTTCTGTCGCACTGGGTTTCTCGTGCCTGCCGTTGGAGTCTCGAGATGCTTTCCGTAAAGCGGTGCCATATAAATATTAACCCGCTGCTCGTTTGACAAAGTCTACAAAATCCTTAAAATGACTTGACTCGTTCTTGGTTTTTTCTTGTAGTCGCACAACTTTCTCCATGCTTCCTTGAGCATGGTATGGAAGCATTGTTGGCCATCTTTTATGTTAGATGTGTTGTCAAGTCTTCCATGTAGCTTATACTGCCATTTGTGTTGGAGCAACCTGTGAGAATAAGCCGAAGGATTGTAGTGCGTTGCCATCCTCTGTCTTGATTGTCTGCCAATCCAAAGCTTGCTTTATGTAGGCCTCAGCTATCTAGTCACATCACCAAAAAACTATTTTAGCATTTTCCTTGGCTCTATCATAACCTTGCTGAAGGTTCCCATGTGAATGCAGCTCTTAACCAACTCATGTGGTGTCACGTTTGTGTACTGCAGCAAAAATTGGAGGCCGATCACGGTTGTCATCAGTGCGGCTTTCCAATTCCATTGTTCAATAGCTCTTGATGAAGGTTGTTATACTCAAGCGGTCACCCCTTGAATGTTGAATGTTGAGGATCAGGGAGTAGAAGCTGCTTTGGTGATTCTTCACAAGGTATTCTGTGACGTTGGCTTGCTGAGACATGGCTCTTGTGGCAGAAGCCATCGAAAACACGTTCGTTGTTGGAATCCATGTTCGGCGAAGGCGGGGAATTTTCCAGTGGTGCAGGCAGAATGTTGTGCTTAACTTTAGGTGGAGATGATACAAACTGCAATGGTGGTTGAAAGCTAGTTTTCACATTAGTTTCTCCTTTTTGTTCATCAACTTCAGCGCTGCTCATTTCCACTTGTGTGTTTTCGTATTTTTGCAAAGCATTAATTTTTGCATCTGATTCAGCGAGCGATGTCTGCATTTTATGCATTTTCATGCACTTTTCTTCTGCTTCCCTGCATCTTTTTTCCGCACGCCAAACGGCTTCTTCCTTTTCTAATGCCAACTTGTCTCTTAAAGCTGCAGCCTTTGCCAACAATGATGCATGTTCCATTTCTGCCTGCATCCTGATTGTGGAAGATGAGGATGAGGAATATTGAATCTTTAAGATTCAATATTTCAGCCTGAGCATAGTTTTGAACACTATAGGTAGGTAACAAAGATTCAATATTTTAGCCTGAGCATATAGTGTTTTGAACACTAGAGGTAGGTAACAAAGGTGCAACATTACAATGTAAACAAGTTACACACCTATAACACATCTCAAAATGTGGCAACAATGAGCACAGTGACAAGTGCTTTGTGTAAAAGAATAGAGAAAATAAATACATATGTAAAAAAAAATCAAACACTGTGTGTGTGAGGTACCGTTGTCCCAGGTCAAAAAGCAGTAGTTCCTTTACACTATGCCTGTGCATTTTCAATCATCACTGTCCTTTGTTTGGAGGGAGATTTTTTTTTTAGGAAAATCAACTGATCCACATTCTCATGTAATATATATAATTTGTAGTGCTGCCAGTGTACGTCAACGATGCTCGGCACAATTTACAAATAACATGGCTTCTGTCGAGCTTCCCTTCCTTCTATAAAACCCAAAAACTTTCCACACTTTTGATTTCTGTCTCCCCGATGCGTTGAAAATCTTTTCTCGGTCCATTATCACCTTTGGTCAGGACTGACGCTTTCGTTCTCCTCCTCCATTTTTCCTCGTTGTGTCCCCTGTTTTATATCACTCGTGCTAAATACCAGCTAGGAAGCTACCGCGTTTAACGGGTAGCTTCAGCTCTCGCGTTGTTTTCGAGACGCTGGGCGCATGTTGTAATGGCCGCCAACCGATTCAAAGTCTCGTGATAACCGATCCATGACTCTATAACCGATTCAGCTAGGAATTCATGGATTATTCGCATCGATTGAGGAGTCTGCTACCGTTGCAGCCGAATCGCTCACTTGTTGAATCGAATATCTGGTCCTATCGGTTTATCGTTCACAACCCTATCACGAACCCACTTTATACCACAGATACACTCCCAGGGTCTATAGCATATAACCGCGTTTCTGATTACAGTTTAATGCATTTTCCCCAAATGTACCAGCTTCTCGTTTTGGAGGCTGAACAGAAATATATATGACTTGGACATTACTTAGTAGGTGTTAACCAACCGGGGCGCGAACGTGGGGACCCAAGCGCCAGGACAACAGGTAGGCGAAGACAGGGTAAAGGAACAGGGTGTTTATTGGCAAAGCAGGTAGATCAGACAGTCAAGGGCTGGGCACAGGCGGGTGGTCCGGGCAGGCAGGCGGTCCAGTAGCTAAGTGGCAGGCGGTCAGCACGTTCAAGGGCTAGGCCAGGCAGGCGTGTCAGGCAGGCAAGGGTTCGAGCATAACGAGTAGCAGGCAGGCTAGGCATTCCAGAGGGCTGGGCAGCGGCGCAGCAGGCGGGTAGCTCGGCAGGCAGGGGTTTCGGTGCAGGAGGATTACTAGGAGGAAGAGAGAGAAGTTACCCAAGGGGGACAGGCTAGAGGACAGAGCTTCGATACGCTAGTGGGATCGATAACTACCTAGGGTAAAAGACGAACTGGCGCCGGCCTGGTCGGAGAACCCCGGCTGAAGTAGGGAAAGGATGATTTGTGTATAACTTGCCGACGGTTGTGTCGAGGAGGAGAGGAAACGCTGGCATCATAGGCCACTAAAATGGTGGTAGTGGAACGCGTGCGCTAGCAGGGCGCGGCGTGACCAGTACCCACTTCCCTCTAACGGACGCCTCTCGGTGGACGCCCATACTGTCAAGAACGGATGGTCGGCGGTAGAAGTCACCGGATGAGCGATGTGCATCCAGATGATTCTTCTCCTCCGGGGAACCCAGGAGTGCTCCTCCGGACCGTACCCCTCCCAGTCGACGAGATACTGGTGACCCCGGCCGCGGCGTCGAACGTCCAAAAGGCGACGGACCATCCACGCCGGGTGGTCGTCGATGACCCTGGGAGGGGGGAAGGGGGCGGGAGGAGACAAAGGGCTAGTGGAGACGGGCTTGACCTGGGGACAGTGAAAGTCGGGATGTATACGAGGACAGAGGGAGTCGGAGACAAACCGCACAGGGGTGTGACCAATAGACTCAATTTCAAAGGGCCCATTGAACCGGGGAGGATCTTTGGAGCGATCCCTTCTCAAGGAAGGTCCTTAGCCCGAAGCCACACCTCTGCCGGGGGCGTACTGGGGAGCAGGTAGGCGGCGCCTATTGGCCTGTAGCTGGGAGCGAGCGGATGCGCTTCCACGTGCGCCGGCACCTGCTCATGTGGGCCTGGACCGACGGGACAGAGATCTCCCCCTCCAACTCAGGGAACAGGGGTGGTTGATAACCCAGCGAGGCCATGAACGGGGATACGCCGGAGGACGCGTTGACCAGCGTGTTATGAGCATACTCGAGTTCCAGGAAGAGGGATTGGCGTGACAGACACAGCTGAGCGCCGCCTCCATCTCCTGGTTGGCCGCTCCGATTGTCCGTTGACTGGGGTGGAACCCGGAGGAAAGGCTGGGCGTGGCCCCAAGAGCCGCGCAGAACGCGCGCCACACCTGAGAGGTGAACTGGGGACCCCTGTCCGAAACGATGTCCGCCGGGATGCCGTGAAGGCGGAACACGTGACGGACCAGGAGGTCCGCGGTCTCCCTTAAGGAGGAGAGCTTGGGGAGCGCGACGAAGTGTGCGGCCTTGGAGAATCGGTCTATCACGGTGAGGATGGTGGTGTTACCTTCAGACGGAGGCAGACCGGTGACGAAATCCAGAGCAACGTGGGACCAAGGTCGGCTCGGAATGGGTAGGGGCCGAAGCAGACCGGAACGGGGGCGGGTAGAAGTCCTGTTCCGCGCGCAGGTCGCGCATGCCGCGATGAACGAGCGGACGTCCGCGGTCCATGGATGACCCACCAGAACCGCCCGGCGGATGAAGTCCAGTGTACGGGTGATTCTGGGTGGCAGGCGAACTTGGAGCATGAGCCCAGAGCAGTACCCTGGACCGAACAGCGTCTGGGACGAACAGGCGATTCAGAGGACCGGAACCAGGGTCTGCTGCTGCCTCTGTGCCCGGCGCACCGCGGACTCAATCTCCCAGGTGAGTGTGGCGATCAGACAAGCGGGGGTAGGATGCCTTCGGGATCGGAGCAGGGGTCCTCGGGGGAGTACAGGCGCGAGACAGGGCATCCTGCCTTGGCCGTTGCCGTTCTGGGAACCGGGACGGTAGGTAAGAGCAAAATTGAATCACCCAAAGAATAAGGCCCACCTGGCCTGACGGGAATTCAGTCTCTTGGCCGACTGAATGTAAGCCAGGTTACGGTGGTCGGTCCAGACTATAAACGGGTGGTCAGCACCCTCCAGCCAATGCCGCCACTCCTCCAACGCGAGTTTGACGGCCAAGAGCTTGCGGTTACCGACGTCGTAGTTCCTCTCTGGCGGGGACAGCCGGCGGGAGAAGAAGGCGCAGGGGTGGAGCTTGTGGTCTGAGGTGGAGCGCTGGGAGAGAACCGCCGACCCGCACTCAGGCGTCGGCCTCCACCCACAAACTGGAGAGCGGGATCGGGTTGCGTAAGGATGGGCGCAGAGACAAAACGGTGCTTGAGGTCCCGGAACGCGGTCTCCGCCTCCGGAGTCCATGAAAAGGGCTCTTGGTAGAGGTCAAGGCTGTGACGGGTGCCGCGACTTGACTGTAGCCCCGAATGAACCGCCGGTAAAAGTTGGCGAATCCCAAGAACTGCTGTAGTCTCTTGCGGGTCGAGGGAGTGGGCCACTCGGCCACCACAGAGACCTTGGAGGGGTCCATCTTAATCTGGCCCTGACCGATGATGTAGCCCAGAAAGGAGACGGAAGGCACGTGGAATTCGCACTTCTCCACCTTGACAAATAGGCGATTTTCCAGCAAACGCTGCAGGACCTGCTGGACGTGAACCCGGTGCTCCTCCACGGATCTCGAGAAGATCAAGATGTCGTCGATATAAACGAACACGGAGCTGTTCAGCATGTCCCGGAGGACATCGTTGACCAAGGACTGGAAGACCACGGGGGCGTTGGTGAGCTCAAAGGGCATCACAAGGTACTCGAAGTGACCCAACGGTGTGTTAAACGCGGTTTTCCACTCATCCCCCTCCCGGATGCGGACCAAGTGGTATGCGTTGCGCAGATCAAGTTTGGTGAAGACCACGGCACCATGGAGGGGAACGAAAGCGGAACTATGATGAAGGGCAAGGGAATACTTTGTACTTCACCGTGATGCTGTTTAATCCACGGTAGTCGATGCAGGGACGAAGCAAGCCGTCCTTCTTCCCCACGAAGTACCCCGCTCCTACCGGGGAGGAGGATGGGCGGATGATCCCAGTGGAGAGGGATTCCCCGATGTACTGCTCCATAGACTCACGCTCCGGCCGAGAAAGGTTGAACAGGCGACTCCCCGGGAGGGGGGGCCCCGGAAAGGAGGTCGATAGCGCAGTCGTAAGGACGGTGGGGGGGGAGGGACAAAGCGTGGGACTTACTGAACACCTCCTGCAGGTCGTGGTACTCCTCCGGAACGGGGGACAGGTTAGGAGGTGCGGGGGCAGACTCGAGTGCAGGTGCTCGAGGTGACTGGGCGGACCGCAAACGGACAGGCAGTGGGGACTCCAGGACCGAACGCGACCGGTTGCCCAATCGATCTGGGGGTTATGTGCCTTAAACCAGGGGTAGCCCAGGACGACCGGGGAGAGGGGGCTGGTAATCACCAGGAGAGAGATGAACTCGTGGTGGTTCCTGGAGACGAGTAGGTTCACCGGAACGGTGCGGTGCTCCGACCGCGTGAGTGTCCTCCCGTCTAGCGCCTGGGTCTCGATGGGGGGGTCAAGCGGAACCGTGTCGATTTTCCATCGAAGGACCAACTCCCGATCGATAAAGCTCTCGTCCGCTCTGGAGTCCAGCAGGATAGAGAGCGGGAGGGCTTGGTCCTGCCACAGGAGGACAGCTTCCAGGAGGGGACGGGAGACCGAGGGGTTAATGGAGCGGCTCGCCAGGATCCCTCGGGTTACTGGCAAGCCCGGTCTTTTCCCGAAAGAGAGGGGCAACCTGACCGGAGATGGCCCTGGAGGCCACAGTAGAGACAGGAACCGGAGCGCATACAACGCTCCCTCTCCTCAGGGGAGAGCTGCGTGCGTCCGATCTGCATAGGCTCGGGAGAGAGTCCACGCTCCTGGCGAGGTGGGACGAAAGACGCAGGAGGGGACCGAGGTGTTGCGGACGGCTCGAGCGAGTGCGTGGAGAAGGGACGGAAACCTCTCTCCCTGCGGCGTTCGCGCAGACGGTTATCAAAGCGAATGGAGAGGGAGATCAACTCATCCAGACCCGCGGACTCCTCCCGAGAAGTCAGCTGGTCCTTGATGTCGTCAGAGAGTGGCACTTAGGAAAACCCCTGCAGGGCTTCCTCGTTCCAGCCGCTCTCAGCCCGCGAGGGTACGGAACTCAACCGCGAAGGCAGCGACGCTGCGGGATCCCTGGCGTAACCGCAGAAGGCGCTGAGAGGCCTCCCTTCCCCGGACTGGGTGGTCCAAGACCCTCCCGCATCTCCTCGGTAAAAAGCGGAAATAGTCCTCAGTAACCGCGGAGCCTCGCTCCCACACGGCCGTCGCCCAGGCGAGCGCCTCCCCCTGCAGAGATCCGATTAGATACGCGATCTGAGACTTCTCGGTGTGATAGGTCTGGGGCTGTAGCTCGAAAACTAGGGAGCGAGACTAGGGAGGGAGGAGGAAGGACCGACAGGTCCCTAGGTCTCCGTCGTAGCGTTCAGGGGCCGGAATGAACGGCTCCCGGGAAGAAGCCGATGGTCCGGGAGCGGAAGATGATAGCTCCGGAGAGGCGGGACGCTGGGAGCGAACAGAGGTAGTCAACTCGCGGAGATTAGACGTGATCTCCTGCAGGATTTGGTCGTGCTGACCCAGGAGCGTCCCTTGGTGAGAGATAACCTGGCGGAATGTCTCGGTGTCCGCTGGGTCCATCTTGGCCAGTTCGTACTGTTAAGGGGGCGAACGTGGGGACCCAAGCGCAGGACACAGGTAGGCGGAGACAGGGTAAAGGAACGGGGTTTATTGGCAAGCAGGCGATCAGACAGTCAAGGGCTGGGCACAGGCGGGTGGTCGGGCAGGCAGGGGTCCAGTAGCGGGCAGGCGGTCAGACAGTCAAGGGCTAGGCACAGGCGGGTGGTCAGGCAGGCAAGGGTTCAATAACGAGCAGGCAGGCAGGCAGTCAAGGGCTTGGCAGCAGGCGGGTAGTCAGGCAGGCAGGGGTTCGGTGGCAGGAGGATTACTAGGAGGAAGAGAGAGAGTTACCAAGGGGGACAGGCTAGAGGACAGAGCTTCGATAACGCTAGTGGGATCGATACTACCTAGGTAAGGGTAAAGACGAACTGGCGCCGGCTGGTCAGAGAACACCGGCTGAAGTAGGGAAAGGATGATTGGTAAACTGCCGACCGGTGTGCGAGGGCAAGGAACGCCGGCGTCATTGGCCACTAGATGGTGGTAGTGGACCGCGTAGCAGGGCGCGGCGTGACAGTAGGTGTCCATATATCAGGGATTAATGGACAGGGTATAATTAAAGGATATGCAAACATAGACATCCTATATCATATATATGATATAGGATGTCTATGTATACAAATGCATAAAAAATATATATTTATATTGACGCTTTAAGTTGATGTTGGCAGGGTTGCTATGGCCGGTCGTTATGTGGGAATCGGAAGGACGTTGTCAGTCCTGCGTGTTTAATGTTCGCTACGTCACAGCTTTTTCGAAAAGTGTATCTCTATCTCCCATTTTGCGTATTACTCTTTCGCATTTCTGAAAAACCACTTCAAGCGAATGGATAAACTTTTTTGCGAATTAGAGGTTTTTTATGCAAATTCTTGTGTTTCCAACACCGTTTACTGATTCGATACTTCAAAATTCGCATAAAATCAGGGGGAAGGAAACGCAGCTACTGACGGCAGCAGAAAATGGGTCTTCAATGAGATTACATTAATACACAACACACAAAATAGAGATGTAGAAGACCTCCCCCTGTAACTTTTACGTCACACACGCGCCTAGGGGACCCAGCCACAGAAAATGTATTGTGGCGACGGTGGGTTGGGTCGCCGTGTTCATGGTGCCGCAAAGGATCCGGGGGGGGGGGGGGCGGCAACTCTGACTGCTAAACTTGGGCTCTCATCTCATCCTTCCCGTGCTGCTTGCCACAGTATGTTTGCTACATAAGCTAAAATAAAACAACCCTCACAATTAGGGATGCACCGATACCACTTTTTTTCAAACCGATACGATACCGATATTTGGATCTGAGTACTTGCCGATACCGAGTACCGATGCCGATCCTTCTACCACAACAAAATAAACAAACGATTAGGCAAAATGCAATGAATTGGAAGACAAGTCTCATTTTCTTCTCTGCTTATTACAACAAATAATGATAAATATGAGTAAATGACTGTAAAACTTTTCACATTTCAAGTGAAAATAAACATTTTTCTGTGAAATTATTGCAGTTTTCTCATTTGAATCAAACAAAATTATCAATTAGCACTGTCTTCAGCTTTTAGATTGAGAAAACATGAATTAACCTATTGCAGTGTCCACATTTGAATCAAACAAAATGTCATGTAACTATTTGGCACTGTCTTCAGCTTTTACAAAACATGAATTAACCTATTGCAGTGTCCACATTATCTGTTTTTTTTTTTTTTTCAAACTCCAGTCTCACACCTCGTCCTGACGTACAGCGAGCGAGCGAAACGGAGACGACAACTCGCGCGAGGGTGTCCTGATATGCAGCGTGACGATTTTGTCGCGAGTGTATTTTATTGGTTAAGAATCCAAACCAATCAAATCATCGAGGGATGTAAAGACATTCAACAGGAAGCAGCGTGTACTTATCAACCAATAAGAAGTGTTTAGGGGCGGGACACTGCCGCGAAATGTCGTCCAGATAGAGACAACACGAGCGATAAATTCAGGGTTGAGCGACATCGCTGGACGGCGCAACGTCGCTCGCGGCACGTCAGGACAGGCTCATTGAAAAGTAGGCTACACATTCTAATCACTTTTCCTCGCTCGCTCGCTCGCGTCGCTGTCGCATCGCTTATGTCAGGACGGGGTGTCAGTCCTCGCCTAACCACGCTGTTTCTGATTAGCTCGACGTCTCCCCCTAGCCGCCAATCTAAAAAAATACAACAAAGATGCAAAGCCACCCTCTGATCGCGGTCTTCATGCAGAGCAATTGCATGCACTGGTATCGGTTCTTGGTATCGATAAACTTTAGCGAGTACGAGTACAAGTATATTACAACAGTATCGACCCGATACCCGATGCCAGTATCGTATCGGTGCATCCCTACTCACAATAGTCATGCATAAAATGAACCTCAAGAACATCAACCGGATACCTATGTAGACTACAGTCAACGCCAGCTCGACTAATACATCATAAATCAAATCTCCTTACATCTGGAGCAGAGGCTTGACTGACAGGTCTGATGGCCTTCCCTCGCCCCTAATTATGATTTACCAGGTGCCCATCTACCACCCCTTAATACTTAACAATTTCTTTTTTTAAATCAGCCGCCCAAAGCTCATTTTTGAAGCCTAACGTGATTAAAAGTAGCCTAAAAACCGCTCAATCTGGCATCACTGCTAGAACGTCCTCAAGCTCGCCTCAACGTAATTCAAGAGATCAACTTGATATATACGAAGCCGGTATGAAATTAAACTGTAGAATTATAAATGATATCGAAATGTCTTTCATATTATTAAAGTGTGTCTATATGTTAAATGTTTGAACGAAGGTTAACGCTTAAAAATTTACCAAGTTACAAAGTGTCAGAGAGTGGGCGGACGGAAAGATAAAAATATCAAAGTGTGCGATTCTTTTTTGGAAGAAGGGTCCCAAAGTTTGTAAAGAATAATAAAGAAAGAAAGATTAAAATCTAAAAGGGGCTATAGTTGAGCGCTGCATGCAGCACTCGCCTAAATAGGATTCTTCAACTTTTTTTCTTCAAAATTAGGGACTTCTTTCATTAACAGTGATATAATTGAATGGATAACTACGTTGGTAATCTACAGTTGAACCATGCTGCCATGTAGGAGATCTTTTTGATTGTGTTTGGTGATGGCTGGTCTAACCTGTACAGATAAACCTAGTTTCCTCAGTATGTTATGCACATCTTAATCAGATTAATGACATTCCGACTATGCTCCTCAATTGGACAACAGCAATTGTCTGGTTATACTTGGCGGGGAGAAAATAGATTCATTGGCCAAAGCATGTGATACGGTATGATAGGTGGTATGACCTAGTTCAACTAGTGGTAATAGAGCCACCGGCTGACCTCTCCCTGGCTGACAACAAACTCAGGTGGCATTCGAGGAAGATGTTTCCAGTAGTCAGCTGTCAGTTCACTTTGGGTCAATGAAATTTCTCAGATTGTTCCGACCTCTTGGTGGTATGAGGACTCTTCCGGACGGCAGAGCCCCTATGGCGGTGAGTCTGCATACGGGAACAATCCTTTCTCTTTCATGTCGCTGTTTCATCTGGACTTCAGAGAGTCAAAGCCAAAGTTCCTTTCCCCCACTTCCTTCTCCACCATGGCCGAGACAACCCCCACTACGAGTCTTGTTGGGGAAGTACCAGAGTCTGAGAACCTGACGCAGTCTTAAGATTCATGATATCAGAGAATATCCCCGTCAGTTCGGCCGCGGAGCAATGAATGACTAAAGATCTAACCCTTAAAAGAAAAAAACATTTATTTTGAAGGATGTGCCCAAGTTACCACATTACAACCTCGTTGATTATCAACATTTAGAAAAATATGTACTTTATTTCAACCTTGGGTGAAATTGAAGCGTAGTGTGTACCTGTAACGAGTTCGAAAGGAGTGGGCGGAGCCAGAGTTGGCGTTCTGCGCTGGTTCGCTTTATTTAGCACCAAAGTGAACAACCGGACAATCCAAATAATAGAGAAAGGCTTTTTAACAAAAGGGTCCAATACTCGTTCGCCAGCTCTCTGCCGGTTTGCTGCTCTTCTCGCCGGTTCTGGAGGCTCTCACGCACTCTGGTTCGTTTCTCCGACTGAAAGGCAAAGCAGACACATAAATACACTCTTCCTGATTGGGTCTGATTGTGGACACCTGTCCGCAATCAGACCCAATCGCCCCAGCAGACCCGGTGCTCCCTACTCCCCCTACCGGCAGACGCCGCCCCCCTCCACAGTACCGAATGCATGTTGATGATGATACATATGATTCTAGAAGCTACAAGAACTACCAAAAACTACATTGGCACGATACCGGCTTCCTCCATCTTCTGCGCCACCATTTTAATAAATCACTGGTTCTCGATTACCGACGGCGACAACAACTTGACTACCGTCTCCTTCTAATTCCGGCTCACGCCCCCGGAAAAGATCTCGAGCATGCGCAGAACTCAAATCAAATTCCAATTCGATTGACTGTAAACATACACGCTTAATGCGGTTATCAATCGAATTATTTAGTTGTCTTAATCCATCGATGAGAAACACAATTCGATTCGATTTTAGTCAGACTAAAGTCCCTGACACACCGCCCCGACACGACCAGACGCCGACGCCCGCTTGCCTGACGGGTCCGTTGCCTCTCGTCGGAGACAGTCGGGAGAGAGGAAGCAGTGAAACACACCGCCACGACCACTCCCGACGACACAGCAGTCTGTATGTTCTGCGCTTGCGCTAGATGCAATAATTCTCCATAACAGCGGGTGGCGCTAGTCTCGTGCCCGTTATCCGAAACATGAAAACAGGAAATGACCTAACCGAGAAACCATAGAAGAAACCAGGTAGAATAAAAACAAAGCGCACAAAACAGCTTGTTTATTTTTGAGCAGACGTTTTGGAAAAAAATTCTTGGCAGCAAAATGCACTTCGGCTGAGATGCTCGAGCGCGGTCTCGATCTCAGTCCAGAGTGTTTCTTTTTTATTCCGGTTGGAATAACACTGGAGCGTTATGTCATACAACGGTGGTCTGTCTTCCACCAGGGAAACCAGCTGCTCCTCCAGTTCTTCACTCCACGTAGCCATGGCTTCCAGTAAATCTCGCAAAATGAAGCAAAATGTAGTTGGTCTCTACCTGCTCCATGTGTTTTATGCGTGGTTTTTTTACCATCGTCACTTCCGCCCCTCTTCCACCCCTCCCACACACCGCGCTGATTCGCTATGGCACCGCCCGTCATAATCGTCATAGATGGCACACAGCCAATCAGAGTACCCGACGAGTCTACTCTCCTGACGGCCGACAAGTCCCGACTGAGCATGTTGAATCGGCCCCGACGAGACCCGAGGGCTTCCGACGCTGCCCGACGGAAAGGAACACACCAAACCGACGCGGTTACGACGCCGTCCGACTGCTTCCGACGAGGCGCGACGCCCGACGGTCGGCTTGGTGTGTCCCTGGCTTAAGGTATACATGCAGGTGGGCGTGTCGAACTAGATGTATGACAGATAAATGAGCAATGTTTGCTACAGTCCACTGGGTAGGCTGGTAGACCGATCTATCCAGAACGCATCTAGGTGGACACGCCATTTTCATTATTTATTTTTTTGAAGCTGCACATTTTCAAAACCGCTTGTTGGTATAATATGTCCCCTTTAAGATGCAGGTATACCTTATGGCGCTTTTCCACTACACTTTTCCAGCACGACTCGCCTCGACTCGCCTCGCCTCGGCTCGCCTCGACTCGGCCACGTTCCTTTTCCATTACAAAAAGTACCTACTCAACGTGGGCGGGGTCGTCATAGCACGGCGGTGCGAAACTGCGTGACACAAGGGATGTTTTATGCGCGACACAAACACAAACACAAACAATGGAGGACATGGAGGCAGTGGTGTACTTGCTGCTCGTTCTGTGGCTTTTTGTCACAAACAAAGCAAAAGAAGATAGTCAGAAAAGGCTGCAGGCGGCGAGACAAAACACAACAGAAAAGTACAGGAGAGTTTTGGAAGCCGTACAGCAGTATGAAGCCGAAGATGAGACGAGTGACGACACTCTCTAACCAATCAGCGGCCAGCAGTGTGTCGACGTCACATTTTAGTACCGGCTTGACTCGCTTGGAACCTCACCAGAGCAGGTACTAAAATAGTACCTGGTACCAGGTACTTTCCCTAGTGGAAACGCAAAAAGAACCGAGGCGAGTCGAGGCGAGTCGAGGCGAGTCGCGCTGGAAAGGTGTAGTGGAAAAGCGCCATTAGTCTGACTAAAATCGAATCATGTTTCAAGGGTCTTTCTCTGTGTCTCCAGATGCCCTCATTTGTCAGAACAGGTTTTCTACTGCTGCTGTCTCTTGTTATCTTCAGTGGGATGAGCTACCTCTGGTTCTCAAGATTCTCTAAAGAGGACAAGATTGAAGCCTCAATGAAAAAGTGGTAAGGCTCAAAGTTGATTTGAAAGTGTACGCGTGTGAGAGTTCAGTCACTCTCAGTGCAATATTCATGTATTTACACAGCTGACCTCGGACATCTCAAGCCATAAGCTAATGGGTGGATTTTTGAATACATCAGTGCTTGTCAACAGTTTTGGAGCAAAAGAATACCACAATCCCAACAAGGAATTCAAGGCACACACAAAAAAGTCTTGGGGAAGGAATGATATTAATGATGATATTATTTTTATCAAATGTTATTCTTGTGTTTTAACTGTAATTGTTATTCATTCTTGAAGGAAGTTGAATTCATGAAAGCACACTATAAATAAAGTGTATGATGATTAATGTTACCTGTAGGTCCCCTGGTCAAGTGAAACCCCCAGCTTCCTGCAATTGCTCAGTGAAGGCACATGATCTTGCCGGACGCATTCCTACTGCCAACCGAGCAGACATCCAGAAACGACGGGAAGAGGAGTACAAGAAGCACCAGGCGAGGTATGCACGGCAACCAGTACTAGGAACACAGGATGGAACAAAGTGATGACGGGGAGGAGAGACACTGATAAAGAATGCATTAACTGATCAATTAATCAATTTCTAAATGATGTTCACTAATCAAATTAAAGTTTTAAGACGATAGTTGTTTTTTCATATCTAGCAACCCTGAGTACTCTGAGAGTATTTAATCATCACACAGGCCAAAACAAAACAAACCTTTTAAGAAGTCAGTATTTTTACTTGAATGTTTGATTTCAAATCATGGTCATTTTATGATTTAGTACAGAAACTGGTACATAGTGTTCTTTTTTTTATTCAATTTGAATATTGTTAAATTGACATTGGTTGATTATTGGTTAATTGGCATATTGCTTGTATTGCTTAATTGATTTGTGGATTATAATATTTCTTTCCATCACCTGTGTCCAGAACAGGCTCCATTTTGAACACACTTCTCCTTGCTGCGTCCAACTCTCCACTGCAGTATCCCATTCAGGGTTTCACAGTACGCCCCTTGGTCCCCACTCTTATTCCAGGTACAATATTTTGCCCTTTGGTGGTTCAATGAAATTGTCCTGATACTGCTTTTAAGTCAAGAGTAGTTCAGTTGCTGCACAGATATACAAACATTTACAATGAAAATGTGCCCAATAAGCTTTTACCTTAGCATCCTTTCAGTCTTCATTTTCAATGTAAACCTCAGGAAATAGTTTAATCCTAGCTTTGTTTCAGGTTTAGCGTTGCACTCAGCTCAAAGAAGCAGCTACAAGGTTGGTAGTAAAACTCTGGGTGTCAAGTCAAAATCAGGATACAAGGGACATTTCTGGATATATTGGAGCTACATGTTACAGTTCCCTGTTATGTCTTTCAGCATCACACAGGTCCCCCTAAAATAATATTGTTGTGTTTCATCAAGCAATAGTTATATGTTTGAAATGTACTTTTATCCCTTCAATGACATTGCTATGGGTGGGTCTTTATCATTTTATTCAAGCATTGAGTGTTTGGGGACTTCTGGGTTTTCTTGGCAGCACTCTTTTTTGTTGCAGATGATTTCAACACTGAAATCAAGCCACATTTCCCCCAGTTGCATGCCACTTTATTCTATACATCCTGCTTTAAATATTATGTGATGAATCATTATTTTTCTAAACAATGCAAATCTTTTTTTTCCAATATATTTTATTATACTTTAATCATTTGGTTCCATGCAGCTTGCATAATCTACAGTATGCAAACTACTGAGTACTACTGCTTGATGTTCTACATTTGATTTCATGCCTTCCATCTGATATTTGCAAAAACTAACAATATTCCAAAAACAAATCTTTTGACCACAGCTAGGTACTGACTCACTCTAAATACGCCTCTCCCTGTGTTTTATAGGTATCACTAAATGTCACCAAAGGTGTGCTCCGTCTAGGGAGCACAAGTAAAGCAGAGAGTGTCGAAGGTGATCCATGAACCCCAGCATAGTTTACATTGTTTAAATGAATTAATAAACTACTTGTCAATGGGATTGACTTGTATGAAATATGATTTATGAAAAACCAATAGGTGGCGGGAAGAACTTGTTGATCTTGGAAAAGCTGAACTTAGAGGAACTCAACAAACTTCTGGCGAATGTAACCTACACCAGCACAGTGTACCACATACACACCGGAGACCTGGGTACTCTAAGACCTTTTCAATTGATGCATGGGTTGGGTGATGTAATTTAAAGATACTGAATGTGTGCTCAGGTTTAAACATTTTTTTTTAATGTGATGTGATGTTCCCATTCTGCACTCAAAGCCTTCCAATATTACAACGGATTATGTTATGTGTGTCAAATCTTATTTATGCTGGATGGTTTTAATTTGTTTTGCAGTTCACTTCTCGTTTGAACATCATGAAGCTGTTTTTCCCATTTGCATTCGGCGACCAACCATTCCTGTACTTTTCGACATGGGAACAAGTATAACAACAAAAGTGTTTCCTTATAAATCTTCAATTTTTACTTAAGAAGAATCATGAACAATTACCTCTCCTTCCTCTCTCTATCCCCTGCCCCCCCATCCACACACACATTCTTCCAAAGACATTAGAGACCAAGTGACAGTCACCACCAAGACCTTCTTGCGCTACAAGGAGTTGAAGGTGCTCATAAAAAGCCTCAGACAATTCTACAAAGACTTGGTACTCATCGTGGCCGATGACAGCTTCACTCCAGAAAAGATCACAGAAGAAAATGTTCTGCAATACATCATGCCTGGGGGACAGGTAGGCGTGTTAGCACCATGCTCATGCATGCACACAGAACAGAATATGTATTTCCTGTGTTTGTCGTACAAGAGTAGTCTAGCATAATGTATTAAAAGAGGGACCTCCAGAGGAAAATGCAACTCATTGAAAATAATAATCAACAAAGTAAGAAGTGAGATTCTTACAGTAAGTTAATGTCAAATCTTACCCTTCCACAGGGCTGGTTTGCTGGCAGAACCCTGGCTGTCTCTCAAGTCACCACCAAGTACTTTCTTTGGGTGGATGACGACTTTCTATTCACTGATAAAACAAAGATAGAGGATCTGGTGGAGGTGATGGAGGCAACACCAGAGTTGGATGTGGTGAGAATCGTATTACTCATTGATCAAATCAATTATTATTACATCATCTTTCAAGAATGAGCAGGTGTGAGGTTATTATGTCTCGTAATCCTTTTTAGGTTGGGGGATCAGTAAATGGAAGCGACTTCTACTTCTCCATCGACTATGAGGAAGGCGATGGAGTCTACGGAGGCTGCCTGCAAAGGAAGTCCAAAGTAAAGATCCAATCACTACATAATTACCCACAATGTTCCATAGTCGATGGGGTGGTCAACTTCTTCCTGGCTCGTACCGATGCTGTGAATCGAGTGAGATTTGACCCCAAGCTGAAGAGAGTGGCACATTCAGGTATTTAACTGGCCATTTCTACATGTGGCGGGTTGTGTACACGCATCCACAAATGTATTTCTTTTTTTTCTTTTTGGGCCCACACTAATATCGAAATGTTAATGTCAAAAAGTGCAGAACCAAGCATAGACCCAGTATGACCGGAAGGCTTATTGAGCAGAACTACAGCCAGTGTGTATTGGTGAAGAACTTCAGGGATAGAGGAGGACTGTGAAACCTCAAGTCCTTTGGGAAGAGAAGTTGAGAAGAGCTTCAGCTAACTGTAGCGATTTACTAGAACGGAAATCAGTAGGGTTAGGGTTAGCAGACTACAGACGACTTGTAGTCTGCTAGAAGATAAGTTGTGTCAAAAAACATATCAATGTGGTAAAGACAGGGCTATCCTTAGAGGCCAAAGTAAGTCTTTAGTCTTTAATTATTTGCTACCAACAGAGCAGTTATAGAGTGCAACTCCTGGCTGTAAAATTACGTCCTTTTTGGAGCAGTTGCACAGGCACTGAGGCTACATGACATGACACCAGAATCTCTTCAAAGTTTTGTACTAATGAAATATTGGGGTCATTTGAATTCAGCAGGCAAATATTTTGCATTTCTTTCCTTTAGTCATCACATGAATTGGACAGCAGCTGAGTTGGCAGCTATTGTGGCATGGGCAGAAGTGCTTTTATAAATATTGTCATTTGAATATAATGCCATAGAAAACTGTCTTCTCATCCACTGTCAGAAAAACACTATGGCACAATGAAAACTACAAGTGCAAGGACTTGTAGTTTCGAAATTGGGTAGATATCCATTTAGTAGATTATAATAGTGTCTTTAAAAGACATTGGTCACACACTGGTAGGTTTGGGTTTTAATGAAATCTGGTTTTCTGGTACAGATTAGGGATGGGCATTCGATTAAGTTGTTTTAGTCAATCGTCGGGGGAATTAACGATCAATTAGTCGATTAATCGTTAATATATTTTTTTTTTTTGCGTTGCTTTGCAACAGTTCAGTACCAGTCGAGGATCCATTTATATGCTTATAGGATTAAGTATTTACATTCAAAATGAATGAAATTACAAAAACAGTGTGTTTTTCTCATTGGGATCTTTATTAGATGAACAACTCGGTTAAACCTAAACTAAGCAACGGAGCCTGCAGCTCGAAGCCGGCGCTCATAAACATGACTAAATATAAACACAACCCTAGTTTCTTCCCAAAATAATAACAATAATATATTACAAAATCATGTTATAACTTAACCAAAAATGTATTATAATTAATTCGGACAGGTTATGCCAAATGTAACGCAAAATATTTAAAAAAAGGCAGAGAAAGAAGGCCGAGAACAATGAATTAGGCTTAGTAACAAAGCTTCTGAAAATAGAACCAGTAAGGCCGCGTTCGGGTTAGTCTGAACAGTCCCAAGTCACATGAAATCCGATTTTTGCGAAACGGATCGGAACCACCTCCGGGAGGTGGTTTCAGATCGCATTTGGACAGATGCGTCTCAGTCTGAACAGCTCCAAACACTCAGATCGGATTTGACTGTCTGTGACGTCACTCTACGCGACGCCAGACCTGACCCAATGCGCCAAACCACCCGCCTCAGTCCTTGGACAGAGGAAGAAACGAAATGCCTCATTAATCTGTGGGGAGATGGGTCCGTTCAAGCGAAGCTCGAGGACATGTATCGGAATAAGTCGATTTATGAAAGTCTTTCGCGTTCTTTGATCCATCTTGTTTGTTATTGTTTTTCTCGTCGCTATTACATGACGTCACGCAATACACGCGCTGGATGACGCCTCCGCTCCGACGTCGTTGCTACAGCAACCTGTCAGATGGGTCAATAATGTGGCCCAGTCTGAACAGAGCCAAATGCGATTTGGACACTTGCTAAAACAGTGTGGACAGTCAGCCCTAAAAATCGGATATGAGAAGGAATCTGATTTTAATCAGATTTGCCTGCAGTCTGAACGCGGCCTTACTCACACAACTTCAGCACCAGTCTACGGATTTTTGTTCAGAAAGATGAGCATGTTGACATGCTCCGGGGTCAGACGCGACTGCAGCCTGGTGACCGTCAGTCCAGCCGCCGAAAACACCCGCTCTGAGGGGACCGACGCTGCCGTGATGCACGAATACCTCCGTGCTCACTTGGCAAAGCGGGGGAACAACTTTCCACCAGCTGTAGGGGTGCAATCCAGGGCCTCAGAAAGTTCTTTATTTCTGCTTCGATGCCAACCTCGCCTTGAGTGATATTGAGTCGATTCAGATTGGGCGAAAATAAGTGTACTGAAAGGAAACTATCGCGAAGTGTGTGGCGATGTACACTTTCCGTACTCAACGTCATCTTAGCTACGTAGCGGAAGAGGGCGGAGCCAGGCTGAGCCAAAGTCGGCGCATTTTCCACATAGCCTGCATTAATAGTCATTTTGTAGTTTTTATAGTATTATAGTTTTTATAGCTGCTAGGCGTAAAGAGTTCACCGCACAAAGCGGGGTGTTTATTGCGGGGGAGGAGCCCGCAAATTTAAATATTGCCCCCGTGTGATAAAATGTTTAATTGCACATGGCATTAGTTTAGTCGATGAAAACTGTACGTAATCGACGAAATTCTTAACGATCAATTAGTCGATCGTCGATTAATCATGCCCATCCCTAGTACAGATGTCAGCCGCCCTTCTGTCCATCTCTTCTTTTTCAATATACCACCCATTACTGATCTTTCTCTTCTTAATTAAAAATAACTGACATTTACTGCATAGACCTGGATTCCTTGACATCAACTCAGCTATACTGTTTATAATTGTTAGTCCTCCGTTATATGCTCCCCGTCTGTGTACGGCCCTGGTTATTTTACTTGATGCAGAATGAGGCAGTCTAACAGTCTAGTTCATAGATTATTTCCTTTGAAACAATAGCCCTCTCTGGGGGAATGGTAAGTCATTTTGCTTTTGGTGAAACCCCAGAAGCGCTCTTGCTACTTTCTTTCTTAAGGTTCAATTATTATATTTTTTTTTTTCTGTAGAATTCTTCATGGATGGTCTCGGCCAATTGATGGTTGCTTCATGTGGCCATGTTTCAATCGGCCATCAACCGCAAATGGCCAAGGCTGAATATTGGCGTTTCAGAAATCCTGGAAATGCTGAAGAGCAGTATAAACTACAGCTGCACTACTACAAAAACCATCTAAAATGTATCCACTATGGATAGAAAGGATCCCGAATGATCCTCACCCTATGAGTTAAAGTCAACTTCCAGTGTCTGGTCACTTTTTGGAGCCATATTTAAACCTGCACTATGTATGTTTTGCCATAAGCAACCTCCTTTTACGGCGTGGAGTCATATGCCTACCAGTCAAGCCGTCTCACTCACTTTATCAACAACCTTTATTTATTTCAGAAGGCAATATGTTACACTAGTTCATATATTTAATGTAGAAAATACCTGCTGTAGAAAAGTGACTGGTGAGTGGCGGCGTTTGAAATCTGTGAGATGATGCCTACGCTCAACCCTACTTAAACGCATGGCCCTAAGCTCATTATTTTCCAAAGTTGTTCAGGAAAACAGAAAAAACTAACCATATAATTAGAAGTATCATTGATATTTATGGAATACATTTCAAACACAAAATCGTTATGAACAATAGATTACTATTGAGATACAAATAATGATGTCCCAAGTTACAATCTAATGTGTAACACAAATGAGCGATAAAGATGAACTTAG
>OLKM01004366.1:0-22928 GCA_900291075.1 Melanogrammus aeglefinus | reverse complement strand
CAGGGAGGGGCCAAGGTCCCTCGCTGCCCCACCGTTACCATAGAAACACCAATGAGCGCGAACCCACCGGCAAAGTTAACATGAGCGCTAGGGCAATTTCCAAATCTGCCCCTAGACGTGTAACTGCGTAATCTACGTAATTCACGTAATGTATTACTGGGACCAATGCGACGCTGAAAAGGATAAAGACTTTTCACTAGGAAACACGATGGGACAAAGAGACTGAACGCCCTCTCATGCTTTCTATGGAAACACCTTCATTAATGGACTGCTGGATTTTAAACGACAAAGTATTGAGAATTTTGCTCAAGCAAAGAACTGTCGAGCCAACTTCCTTTTTAAGTGACGACGAATGGTGATCAAAACCTTTTTTTTTTTGTTTTTTTTTGAGCTGAAGAGAGATCGTCTCTTTTTGTTTAATATAATTATGGAAGTTATTGAAGTCATATGTGTCTGTCTAATTGTTTTACTTTAATGCTATATTATAGTGCATAGGGCCTACCATGTTGCGCTCTGAGATTCTTTGGAACGAATAGGCGTTTAAATATATAATTGCAATAATTATTATTATAATTATAGGCAACATCTTTGTGTCGTACTGGAGCGCTAAAGTATGTTGAAATGTATTTGAAATAGGATGTTCTGCTCCCTGCTGGCACTCAAAAATGCAAGGTAATAAGTATACCTGACTGGTTCTATATAACGTAGGCCTACTGTTAAATAATCAGCTACCTCTATTTTTGTGTGACGTAATATGACGTCCATATAAAATTTGCCCCACAGAAAATTTCAGGCTAAAATCGCCCACTGGACCTTTACAAAGGCAAGCCTCGCCGGCTTACCCATTTCCCGCCCGCCTCCGTCGCAGGCGGCGGCGAGCGGCGGCGAAGGCCTCGGGCAGCGAGGCTCATGGGGGCGAGCCCCGCCCACAAGCACCGGCTATTACGGGGCGAGGAGAAGCGTGTGACAGCGGGAAACACCTCTTTACGAAAGACAAGTCTGTTTTTCCCCCCACACCCCAGTTAACGCCAGAAGGCCTTCCGGTTCAGCGGTAACTGTTTTCACACGCATCTCCACACCACATATTAGGCAGGCCGTCAATAAAACCTTGTATTATTGATCGAGCCAGCCCTACACTTACTTTTCCCCTCACCACATCATGCCTGGCATGACATGTGGCGGGGCGGCCGCTGAAACGAGCTCTCTGTCTACGAATGACACGCAGGTCGTTCACAGTGTCGGCAGTTTGCTACCCAGCCGCCGAGTGTTATTCCTTCCTCGCGTCCCAACGCTCGGGGAGAGAGGAGCTACACTATTATCACTAGATCTGGACAGCGGCAGGGCATGCGCCTCTGCTAATGACACACACACCCAGCCCTTTCGGGCAAAGCTCCCCATGGGCCTGCGAGGAGGGATCCTCCCCTCGCAGCGGCGGCAGGGGCTCAAGCGTGGCTCGTTTCCATGACAGCCGCATCGAAACAAGAGGCTGCACGGCCGCTTTCGGAGCGATTACTCGGAATGGCTTGAACGCATCGCAGCCTGGCCAAATGGATGGACAGGCTGATCAGCAAGGGTCACACCCTGCAGTTCACCTCCGTTCCGCCGCGATTCCAACGGGATTGTGGAAACAACGCTGTCATCCAAGGATCAACAGCTGTCACTTTTGGCGGAGACTACAGCAGCTTCTAGCGAAAAAAAGTGATTTCCGCAGTTCCCGCAGGGAGAGGAAATGCAGGGGATTTTTATTTCCCGTAAATTTCCTGGTACCCAAGAAAACAGGAGGGCTGAGACCGATATTCTCGATCGTAGCCCTATTTCAACACATATGCATCGCGGAGAGGCCGTTTCACATGTTAACAATCAGACGAGTGTTACAGTGTGTAAAAACCGGGCGACTGGTTCACAATCAATAGATTGAAGGACGCCTACTTCCACGTCACAGTGATCCCCAAACACAGGAAATTCCTGCGTTTCTCATTCCAATGGTCACACTACCAGTACAACCGTCTCCCGTTCGGCTATTCTCTAGCCCCACGAACGTTCTCCAAGTGCGTGGAGACGGCTCTCCAGCCGCTGCACGCAACAGGAATGAGAGTACTGTTCTACTTGGACCGATCTGCTTTTGATGGCTCACTCCAAGGAGGAAGCGCGGCTATTCAAACAAAAAGACTGGTTAATTCACCTGTCGAATTTAGGCTTCGCCATAAACTGGAAGAAAAGCTTCCCCCCTCCTCTCACAGAGTGTGTGTGATGTATTTGGGGGTAGAGCTGGATTTCAGCTGTAATGAGAGCACGGCTCTCACAGCAGAGGATGGAGACGTTGTGGTCTCTCCTCCGCCGTTGTTTCCCCGGGCAGCGTCGTGACAGCCCTCTCTGTCATGAGGCTGCTGGGCATGATTGTCGGCCGCTCAACACGGTGGTGCCACTTGGCTGCCTTCACATGAGGCGGCTGCAGAGATGGTTTTCTCTCGCCTGCGCATCGACCCCGGTGCGTCAACGGCGGCGCAGAGTGACCATTCCCCTATCAGTGGGCCCCGATTTGACCCACTTGGGGCGATCCCCGAACTCTCCGCGAGAGGGGTTGCCGTTGGGCAGAGCAACGTCACACATCTCAGTGTTCACGGATGCTTTTCTGTCGGGACTGGGGAGGAACATGCGAGTTTCACGTAGTGGGCGGCGTTTGGCCGCCCCCCGTGACCATGCATATAACACGCATTGGAGCTCCTCACTGTGTGTGAAGGTGGTCCAACACTTTGCCCCATGTTGACGAATCAACACGTTAATGATTCGCACGGACAACAAGGCGAGACAGCAGCATACATAAATCCGCCAAGGGGGGCGTGCGCTCGGCCACAGCTGCTGAGCATAGCGAGAACAGCTGTTATGCTGGGCGCACGCCACACTTGCTCTCCATCAGAGGCAGCGTAACATCCCCGGTGTCTTTGACCCGAGGGGCCGACATGATGTCGAGGGGGGGTCCCCAACCAGGAGGCTGGACTCTGCACCACGATCTGATGAATCAGATATGGAGCGAGTTCGGGAAGGCGGGAGGTCGACCTATTCGCTACGCGGGGAGAAACACACAGTGCGAGCTGGTGGTTCTCTCTCAGCGCGAAGGCAATCCCCCGCTCGGGGTGTGGATGCGTTTCGCTCACAGACCGTGGGCCGAACACACTCCTGTACGCTTTTCCCACCCCGTTCCCCTGATTCCCCACAGTTTTGGACCGCGTCCAAGAGGAGCGGCTGTGTATGATTCTCATAGCACCCGCAACGCACGAGTGCACCGTGGTTTCTCCCTGCCTCCAGCGTCTGCTCTCGGGGCCGCCGAAGGTACTCCCTTTGGCGGCGAAGGACGCTCTCTCACAGGCAGGGGGAGCAAATCATGATATTACCCAGAGGATCGGCCCAGCGCTTGTGGGCCTGGCCCGCTGGAACGCGGAGCGCCTAGAGGGTCTCGGCCTCTCCCAGGAGGTTCGTACGGACCATCCAGGAGGGTGCCAGAGACGCCTGCACTCCCACCAGAGCGTGTGTTACTCGGCTAAATGGGCGGCTTTCCGAGAGATGGTGCACGGAAGAGGGGTGGTGATCCCATCTCCTGCCCTTTGCCGCAAGTGCTTCTCTTTCCCTCACAGTCACTTATGATAAGAGGAGGCTGGCTTTAGTAGCACGATTAACACGTACGCGGCTGCTGTTTCATCATGCCACGAAGGTTTCGGGGATAAAACTTGTTTTTAGTCATCACCGCCTTAATGAAGCGCTTCCTAAAACGGTGTGAGGAGAGAGCGACGCCTGTGACGCGCTGTCTACTCTACTCTCCCACAATGGGATTTAACACTGGTGCCTGCGCGCACTGGTTAAAGCCCCATTTTGAGCCTCTTGACCAGGTGGCCCCTCAAGTTTGTGTCAGCCAAGACAGCTTTTGCTGCTGGCCCTGACGTCAGCCTAAGAGAGAGTGAGCGACCTGTTCTGCACTCTCTGTAGCCCCCTTCTTGTCTTAGAAATACAAAGGGGACGGCAGTTCGGCCATATTACGCCCGAATTCCGGCTTTTATACCAAGAGAGTATTACTAGCTCGTTCAGATCGACGGTAAGTAAAACACTCCAATCTGGTTTCTCTCTCCCTCCTCATCAATCTTGAGGAGGAGGCGACAGGCCCATCTCTTGCTTGTGCCCCGTGCGCGCGCCTTGCCTGTTATGTGAAACGCAACGGGCGGCTTCTGCGCAAATCTCAAACAGTTTATTTGTTGCATTTTACAGAGGACCATTCCCAAGGCCTTCCCCTGACGAAACAACGGCTGTTCAACATTGGCTGTGCGATGCTATCACACAGGCTTATGGTGTCAGCGGGGGTTGAGCCGCCTGAGGAATTCAGGGCTCACTCGACCAGAGGAATATCGTCCTCTGTCGCTCTGCAAAGAGGGATGCCGATGGAGGATTATCTGCACCACAGCCGCCTCCTGGGCTTTCCCCATGCCTCTTTTATTAGGTTTTTAACCTAAGAGACATGTCGCGCCTCTCTATGACGCACTCAGTTCTGGGTGCATTGTCGGAGTGAGTGTGATTGTGTGACTATTCCCTCGTCGCATATTAAACAATGTTGAGGTGGAGTCGAATGTTCATGCTGAGAGGCTTTTGTGTGTCTTATCCGACACATTAGAGCTGCTCGTTGTGATGACATGCCGTTATACGCATGACATGTTATGCTATGTCTGACGCATGATACTATATGTATGTAGCTGTGTTTCTGGGTAACAATCGGGACCAATGAGGCATAGACTATATCGTGCTTCGCCCTTTTTAACCAATAGCGATAGCCTTAAAAGGCGAAGCCTATACGACTTAGAACGATAGTTACGTATTTGTAACTCTAGATTCTATGAGTATATAGGCGCAGCCTTTTTAAGTGTCGGCCTCATGGTCCTTTTTTAATAGCTGAAGAAAAGGCTGGTTTGTAGGGAGCAGATCGTCCGCCGGGCGCCCGAATATATCGGTGGCCCGCGGACGTGATTGAGGCCCACGCTGTGGTTGGGCGGGGATTACAAAATTGTTCCAGTGCTACGGCCTCACGCCTAGGGATAACCCAAATTAGCGATAGCCTTAAAAGGCTGCGCCTATAACTCAATAGAATCTAGAGTTACAATACGTAACTATCGTCTCTACTTCAGAGCATATGTTGCTATAGTAAACTAACATACCATGTTTCCTTTTGGAACGGAAAACCTAGGGTTACCGGGCGCAAACCCTGGGTTAACTTTACCCGGTTATGTGATAAAAACCGGCTTTGTGGAACACCCCACCTGTCCTTTATGTTTGCTGACACATTGTGCAGGCAATAAAACCGCTACACCCAATGCTGAGCCTCCAAGTCCATGCTTTGAAGAAAAAAAATAAACGCGCACACATTACACGCAGCTATGAATGTGTAGCTTTCATGTTTTGCAGTGGGAAACACGACTCAATGAGTGAAAGTACCTTCATGGTGTACCATAACAGATAACCTACGAAGAAAAGCATTTAACATAAAGTCCCCTCAATGGAGATGTTTTATATTCTATGGCGCTATTATACTATATAACAGCTAGTATAATAGCCGGGCAATCGGACGGGCCCATTAACACATTGCTCTCTAGCGGCCACAACAGGAACATATTCAGAGTCTGCATATGAGATCCTCCTGTGATTTAGATCCCAGTGCATCGGGGCGCTTTCTCTCGTGTGTGTCTGCTCTGTATGATGATGACCCAACCTTCCGTTAAAAAGAAAGCACTCTGCCTCGGCATAGACATTCAGGGACCCTCTGAATACTTACTGCAAAGTAAACCAATATATTGTATAGGTCGGGTCATTTTATTTGTAAATGAATAGCCTAAATATATTAGATGTAGGCCTATTCACATTTTTAAGGTGCCTTGACCCCTGAGCTCTGCGGTCCGTTTGATTGACCCAAGGTGTGAGAACTGCATGGCAATAATGATATGGCAGACAATGTGGCCAATCATATGCAATGATGTTAAACCAAACAATATACCAATACCATATTATGCCATTACACTTATTTTTTAGATGTTATTTTTCAATGTTCAATTAATGCTATTTATATATTTCGTTTCACTTAATCTGAATTTCATTGGCAACTTTATTGCATCAAAAAATTGTCAACAGGCAGAATAGAGTGAGACAGGAATGCTGTCCTACCGGTCCAGATGGTAAGGGTTAGATATCTGAACTAGCTAGAGCTAACTAGTTGACAAATTCAAGCCCACAGAATGTCTGAAATAGCTAGCTTACTAGCTGTCTATCAAGTAATAGTTGTGTCTAATGCAGCTAACTGCACGTGTGCATTAATAGCTTGTTGAAACACATGCTCAGGTTAAATAAATTAAATCAATTTCAAGTTTTTTGATTGAATAATTTATTTCATAGAGATCATTTTCCATAGATCATTTTTTCAACAGTCAATTGGCAAACATGTTCTGTTCCAATAGGAATGCATGTTAATAGACATTGTACAGAATTCACAAGAACGTCATTGTGCACCTTGCGCAGAAGTACAACAAGAACAATGCACTTACTGTGTTCATGTAATATTTTAGTTTTGCCAGCAGTGACATCTGCTGGCGAAAATTTGAAACCTGCACCCCTGGTTTCAGTTTGTTATGACACGTGAATCGAGGCGGAACGGAAGCGTAATCAATGCACTCACTAAAGAAAATTAATTCTGCTCTTGTTTTTCTGAATCAACAACATGATTATGTCGGAATTCTGAAATATGTTGTCTCATCTCATCTCATCGTCATCCGCTTATCCGGGGTCGGGGCGCGGGAGCAGCAGCTCAAGCAGCGGGCCCCAGACTTCCTTTCCCGAGCCACATTGACCAGCTCTGACGGGGGGATCCCGAGACGTTTCCAGGCCAGTGTTGAGATATAGGCCCAATCCCATTTCTTTGCTCACTGTCTCAACCCTACATCTCAACCCTAACCCTACCCTTACCCTCATTGCTCATGCTCATTGCTACCCCTAACCGATCCCCTACCAAATGGGACAACCCTACCCTGTGACGTCATCAAACCTGGGAAGATCTGGATATCATACGACATGAGCCCGGCAGCTCCCCGACCGCGCGGGCCGCCCGGTCCACGGCCGGGCTGCAGAGCCCTATCACGGGCTCTGCAGCCCGGCCGTGGACCGGGGTCGGGCGGCCCCAGGGTGTCGGAGAGCTGCCGGGCTCATGTCGTATGGATATCCAGATCTTCCGAGAGTCCGTTCTACAGCCCTAACACATTACCCCATAAACATGCAATGAAATGGGCGAAATGGGACATGAAAAATAGGGCAAGTGTTGACATGGAACTATCCATGTTGCGGAGATCGCGAGCTAATTCGCTAACTAGCGATTAGTGCATGACAAAGTCAACCCCGGTGGTTATGTAGAACCTATCTGGGTTATAACGAAATGTCTATAATGCATTGAAACTACATTTCGATAAATATAACATTACTTATATAACATTACTAATATAATATAATATATTAGTATATTTTTCACCTTGGAGTCACTAGAACATGGAAGATCTGGATATCATACGACATGAGCCCGGCAGCTCCCCCGACCGCGGGCCGCCCGGTCCACGGCCGGGCTGCCAGAGGCCCTTATCACCGGGCTCTGCAGCCCGGCCGTGGACCGGGGTCGGGCGGCCCAGGGTCGGGGAGCTGCCCCGGGCTCATGTCCGTATGATATCCCAGATCTTCCGAGATTCCGCGGCCGGGCTGCAGAGTATAATTAATAAAATAATTAATAGTTTATTACAGAGAAAACACTTAAATTTGTTGTTTTTTCAAATCCTGGCGCATCTTTTTTGCCCTCCATCTTGTCTAGGGATATTTCTTGATTTTCAGTTTTCTCGCAAGGTATTTGTGGGAGCAAGTCACAACTGAAGCGCTTTGAGGGTGCCCATCGAAAATCTCAATTTTGAGGGGATGTTTAGCCCTCCCCCTTACCCCTTAAGCTACCTTTAAACTGGGTATTGGGACATGGCTCCACGTCGCGTGAACGCGCAACAGTGAGGGCTAGGGCTGAGATTTTCCTTTGAGCAAAGAAATGGGATTCAGCCATAATCTCTCCACCTAGTCCTAGGTCTTCCCCGAGGTCTCCTCCCCAAGATTGCTGTAACCCTTTCTGTAAGCTCAGCCTCGTGGGAACACAGTTTCTCCACACTGAAACTGTTAAAATAAAAAAAATTTGCACTTCGTTGTCACTCAAAACAAATGTTTATAAAACTTTGATGATATGATATCCCCAACAACTAGCTCCAATGCGTTCTTGTCGTATTGATTTCAATGAGGTTGGGCCAACAGTGAAATTCCCAATTCACATGTGAAAAAAAGAGGCTCAACTTATGTCGATTTTGAAATTAACTTCGCCCAGTTGTCTTTTTTTAATGTGAAGGCTGCATTTTATTTTCTTACGGTGTATATTGTGTGCTTAATAACCAGCAATATATGATTTCATTTCGATTCAAATAATATGTTTCTTGGAATTGGTATCCATTATTATCAATTTTATTTTCTGCTCTTCTCTTCAAACAAACCAATAAAAAATAAAGAAATAAAGAAAAGACAAATATTATGTCTCCTCCATTTCGGACACTGCGCTTCCTCGGGATACCAAAGATAGGTGGTAGAGTTCCTCTTGCCATCTCTCTGCCCTCCTCCGTGAAATGAGCAAACCGTCTGCAATGACTGCACACACACACACACACACACACACACACACACACACACACACACACAGACAGACAGACAGACAGACAGACAGACAGACAGACAGACAGACAGACAGACAGACAGACAGACAGACAGACAGACAGACAGACAGACAGACAGACACAAATAGTTGTTGTAGGTCATTGTTACGGTTGTGTTAATATTGGAATTCACAGCACATCTGCTTCAGAAGAACTATACCTTTCAGTATGGAGATTCTCCAACAAAGTGGAGCACTACCACCTCCTGAGATGTGTTATGCATGCTGTGGAAGATAACAGTGTATCAGTCAGAATGCAATGAGTGCAATGAGAGTAGACTGTTTGTACTCGACTCAGTGGCGAAAGTACCGTTAATGCAAGTAATGCCGTCGCATTAGGGCCCGTGGCCAAAAAAGGCCCGTGGTGAAGTCTGGTTTAAAAAAAATAAATAAATAAATAAAATACTCATGTAAAGCCTGACTCTATCTTCTCATGCAGCGTTCTCTCTCTCTTCTCTCTCTCTCTCTCTCTCTCCCTCTCTCTCTCTTCTCTCCTCTCTCTCTCTCTCTCTCTCTCTCTCTCTCTCTCTCTCTCTCTCTCTCTCTCTCTCTCTCTCTAATTTACATGCCCAGTTTAAAAGAGAAGTGATGTTTAGAACTCGTGACTGCTTACAAAATTAAATAAGGATCTATTGAAATGACGATCAGACACCAAAACACTTGTTTCCTCTTCTTTTTCAGTACCACAAGACAGCACAGTTCTCGGGACTCGCTCGCTCTCTCGCTCTCTATAGGGTGCGTTTACCCCTAGAAATGGCGCACAAACCTAAATATCTCAATAGAAAAAACAGGTATTGGAAACACCTTCCATTTCGAAAAACCTCTCAAATATTTCTAAAACATTTTTATGAATAAAGGTGATCCACTCCACTCATCCACGCTCCACTCGCTCCTGCGCAGAAATGTCCTCTCAAGTCACATAAACCAAACCGGGTGTGTGGACACAGCCACCGTATATTGTTGTCAGCAGCACCTCATCAACGCTGGTTTCTCTTATTTGTGGCTGTGTCACACCAAATTTGTACCGGCTGCCAAATTTGTACCGGGTGACGTAATCCATTCAAACCTGCCTAGCAACAGATGACCGCGCCGCGGACGATCGCGAGATGACCGCGGATGATCGCGAGATGACCGCGGACGATCGCGAGATGACCGCGGACATCGGCTATCTGCTCGCACGTTTCCGTCTCGTGACGATCGCGTCTCTGACATGTCGTATAGCTTCATCGCTCATCTCTTTCTCATTATAGTTCAGTTTAATAGATATATTATAGTATATATATGTATGATTATAGATTCAATATAGTATATATTGGATTTTTCTTGGCAACAATGTGCGCGAATGTTTTTTAGAAACCTGCTTTATACTCACTTCGTTGTAGTAGTTTAATGCGATTAAACAATAAAATCCAATGCGAATATAAAGTTAGTAAACTCTAATAAATGTAATTAGGAAACGCTAATAAATGTAATGTGTTATCTGTCTGGTCGCGTTCCGTGAACTATATCGAGAATGTTCTCGAACTTTCCTACGTCATTCGACGCGCGATCGTCCGCGGTCATCTGTTGCTAGGCAGGTTTGAATGGATTACGTCACCCGGTACAAATTTGGCAGCCGGTACAAATTTGGTGTGACAGCTGCAGCCGACAGGTTCATTGTCCATGAAGTTGAGTGTCAGCTGAGTGTCACTGTCAGCTGAGTGTCAACTTGGATACATTTACGCATGACGTAGGCTATCTCACGGCGCACTCCTCCTCTCCCAATAATATACTGTTTTGCCTCGGAGGTGCTGCAACAGGTCAGGTGATTAAATAATCAGACTTAACGTTATTATAGGGCCCGCTAAAATAATTTTGCATTAGGGCCCGCAGCAGACTACTTTCGCCACTGACTCGACTACATCATAATTTTGCATTAACTTTAGCCATTTCATTTTCGTATATTTTCCTTTATATATATTTGTATGTATCTAGGATACTATTTGAAATTTCGTTGAGATAAATTAGTTGCATGTAATTATAACTATTATTTAAAGTGTCTGCTATTGTGGATAAATACGTTAGCTTAAGGAGTGGACCCATCAAAAACAAATTTCACAAGCGCATGTCTTTGCAATCACAATTAGGTTGTTTCAGTCATTCATTTGACATTATAGGGAACACGGGAATATGGATGAATGCATTCAAATCCGACCAATGAGAAGGCGTTTCATCGTCGACACCTCATGAATATTCATGAGTCTCCTCTGGGTGTTTACTGCTGAGGACGAAGGATTGTCATTCGACCACTCGACGGGTACTTGAAATGTTTCGACGCTCTCAATTAAAGTAAGATATGAAACGCTGTCTATGTCAAAACTGATATCCTCGTCATTATATTCAGGTAATTTACATATTTTCTAAAAGCTCAGGTGGTTTATAAAACTTAACTGTATAAAAAAGAGTGATAGTTTAAAGTGCCGTTCTTACTTTCGCTTTCACTTAGTTCGCAAACGGAGAAACAACGAAGACCTTCACGGTTGTTATTATAAAATAGGATTAGTATTTTCAGCAAACTTTCTGGCTCCTCGGAACATTATAAGGGACCCTGAGTCACTGCTGATGAACAATCACTAGAGCCATAGCTCCAGGTGCAGACCTCCTGTAGGCCCGGGGGCTGCTCTTTGTGTCCAGGCCTACACCCAGTCCTCCAGGCTGGTGATTGGCCCCTAGGCCCTGAGATCTTCAGCAGCCAGGTGACTGTGTTTGGGGTTTAGTTTGGGATGAGTGAGGTGGAGAGATACACCCAAAGGAATCCTATATTAAAAATAGGATCCAAAGACCAAATCAATCTAGAAAAGGATGTAGCCCCATGAACATAAAAGTGATATTTGTGACATACTTAAAACACTCACAAATGTATTTTCTTTATCACAGCAAAATAAGCATTAGATCACAGTTAATGCATACAAAGTTAACAATGCTTTGTTCAACAGCTCTAATGTTTTCAAACGTCATATTATTTTGGTTTAGAGAAAAGTGTTAAGGATACTTTTTGATTTGCTTTATTTTAGTGCTATTTGATTGTTTGTCCCTGTGTGTTGGGCTGTAAGTGTTTGTTACTCTGGTTCATTGTACTGCTGCTTGTCCTGGCCAGGTCACCTTTGAAAAAGAGATTTTTCAATCTCAGTAGGTTTTTCTCCTGGTTAAACAAAGGTTAAATAAAAATACAAATGTATTCCAGATTTTTTTTACCTCTCCAGATGTTTCTGAACTTGGCCTTGGCTGAATAACAAGACACAGAAGAAATATCTGCCGAAAATCTTCTTAACACCATCAGATGGTTGAAGGTCATTCAAACTGGACCAACATGTTCTTCCAAATCATGTTCCTAATATGTTCAGTTTGTAATACTTATGGCGCTGCTAGTACTGCGTCACCATCGTGTGCCAGCGATGAATACAGAGTGGGACAGTTCTGCTGCCTTGCATGTCCTGGTGGTAAGAGTCCTTTAACCCAGCTGTTGTTGAGCTGTTGTCCAAAATACTTCTGTATGATTTCTTCAACCAAATCCATATGAAACCAACATATTATAACGTTCTTTCCAACAGGATATAGGGTTCGTAAGGATTGCACAGCGACAACCCATTCATTGTGCTCAAAGTGCCCCGATGGTACTTTCAAAGAAGGCCTTAGCGGACAGAAGCAATGCTCTCACTGTACAAAGTGTGACCCAGGTACATCTATATTACTAAATAGAAATGTCCCCCATGCATAGCCCATATGTTGTGTAGATGAGGACGTTGTGTTCATGTTCATATCAGAAAAGTTGTTTTCATGTTCATAGATAAGTTGTGTTGTTCATATTTATATCAGAAGTTGTGTACTCTCAGGTTGTCTCAGGTTGTCTGTAACTGTTGTGATTGACAGGTCGAGGTCTGAAGGTGAAGAAGCGGTGTACTCCAACATCAGATACTGAGTGTGAGATCCTGGATGGATTCTTCTGTAGTGAGTCAGCAGATAAAGACACATTCTCAGAGGCCACATTGTCATGCCAACCCCACACGATGTAAGTGGAGTTAATTAAACAATCTATACATAAAGTACAATAATGGTTGTTAAGAATTAGGCCTGGGCAATATATCATGTACTGGTGTGTGCTTTTTGCCTGTTCTTAAAATACATACCATAGTCATAATGTTATGTTTGTTTACTCTTCTATTTAATAATGCAAATGTCAGAATTAGATATTGTAAAAGTGTCGTTAATGCTTGACAAATGCTTGATAAATAATTGACTATGTAGTAATTTTCTCCAAAGCGGTGTACAGTGAATTCAGACACAGGGAGATACAGGTCATTAGGAACAGGTAGGGGTCAGACATCTAGCTCCACAACCTTCCTGAAGGCCTACGGGTTGGTTGTGGACATTGGGGATTGAACCCAGAACCTTTTAAACCTGGAGTCCAGCACCCAGTCTGCTACTCTTAGAACTAAACATGGTTTTGTCCTTCTGGTTTCAGATGTGATTCTGGGGTGCAGATAAAACCAGGAACTGATTCAACTGATTCTACATGTATTACATATGTGGCAATTGTGTTCATAATAATAGGATGCATAGTTTTTATTATTTTGTTAGTCCTGGGAGGTAAGCGATACATTCAACCCTTTTATGTACCATGTTACATTCAACTCTTAACATGTATCATGGTTGCATTGACCTTACATTTATCATATTACATTAAACTCTGACAAGTATCATGCAGTTACATGTTACATTCAACTCTTAACATGTATCATGGTTGCATTGACCTTACATTTATCATATTACATTAAACTCTGACAAGTATCATGGTTACATTAAACTGTAACATGTATCATGGTTACATTAAACTAACATGTATCATGTTACATTAAACTAACATGTATCATGTTACATTAAACTAACATGTATCATGGTAATATCAGGCTAACATGTATCATGCTTACATTAGACTAACATGCACAGGGTTATGCTGAATGATGGTGACCTCTGTCCTGACATGTGTTGTTTATCACTTCATAGCATTGTTTTATAAATGGCTGAAAATGGAAAGGGATTTAACTGGTAAGTTCTTATCCCACATGTTTCACTTTGTAAATGAGTAACAGATCATTTATTAATATCCAGTGATTTTCAAGGGTTACTGACTCACACCAAGTCAAATGATATCGCTGTGATTCAAAACATTTAATCTAATTGTACCAGAGAGTCAGAGCCTACCTAGCAGAGGGACCAGAGTGGCAGACCTACTGAACAACATCATCTAGATATTAGATTATAGAATGGATCTATCCATGTATATAAGACACTACTCTCATAGCTGGGGCGATGTGGCCAGCATAACGTCAGCTCAGTGGGGTTCATAACGTAGCTCACTGAGTCGTCATGACAACACAGAGCAGGGACAAAGGGTAGAAAGACTTCTGTCCTTGTTTGACCACGATAATGGCAGCCGTCTCCCTACACGTATTCAGTCTGTCAAGATGTTCTTCTGTGTAGAGGCTAATTCAGAGTGGAAACCAGGAACTGGTTCAACTGATTATACATGATTAGAATATATGGAGCAGTTCATAATAATAGGATGGATACGTTTAATAATATCAACCATAGTCCTGGGAGGTAAGGGTTACATTAAACTAACATGTATCATGGTTACATTAAACTAACATGTATCATGGTTACATTAAACTAACATGTATCATGGTTACATTAAACTAACATGTATCATGTTACATTAAACTAACATGTATCATGGTTCCATTAAACTAACATGTATCATGGTTACATTAAACTAACATGTATCATGGTTACATTCAACTAACATGTATCATTAATTACTAACATGTATCATGGTTACATTAAACTAACATGTATCATGTTCCATTAAACTAACATGTATCATGTTACATTAAACTAACATGTATCATTGGTTCCATTAAACTAACATGTATCATGGTTACATTAAACTAACATGTATCAGGGTTACATTAAACTAACATGTATCATGTTACATTAAACTAACATGTATCATGGTTACATTAAACTAACATGTATCATGTTCCATTAAACTAACATGTATCATGGTTTTGCTGAATGATAGTGACTTCTGTCCTGACATGTTGATGTGTTGTTTCTCTCTATAGATTTGGAAAAACAAATAGATGAGATGGTAAGTGTTGTTACTGATTTGGTACAGAACACAATACTATGTGTGACCCTAGCTGGCGGTGGTGGAGTTATTAGAGGATGACCAGAGGCGGATTAACACCCAGGCCAGCCTCGGCTGAGCCTAGGGGCCCAGGTGTGCAAGGGGCCCTGGATTGGCCAGACTAGTTTCAATTTTACTTAAAATAAAAAAAGACTTGACTCCTATTGGCCCATAGCAAGAACCATTAAAAAGTGAAGCAGCTGATTGGGTAGATGTGTGGGCCATGTCATGTGACCAGGTTCATAAAGTCAGATTGGTTGTAAAGGAATACGTCACGTCTGCTGCACAGCAAAGAGGCAGAATGTCTGAAAAGGTGAAAAGCCCAAGTGTTTCTATTGGTCGATACAGCACTCTGACTATTCATGACTTTGCTTGTGGCCAATGCCAGCGGGGTACGCTCGTTTTCAAAATTGACGCTAGTTAAAGATAGACTGAGATCCACAATGGGCCAAAACAGACTGAATCACCCGTCTCTCATCTGTCCATTGAAAGAGATATTCTGTGCAAATTACATTTTACCAGCCTCATTAAGGAGTTCTGTCGGTCGGTTGGTCCACAGAAATACGTGGTCGCAGCAGCTATGGGGAATTCACCCTGATTTCTGTATCATTGCTGTTTAGTGAAGGCTGTCTCAATGTGTGTGTGTGTGTGTGTGTGTGTGTGTGTGTGTGTGTGTGTGTGTGTGTGTGTGTGTGTGTGTGTGTGTGTGTGTGTGTGTGTGTGTGTGTGTGTGTGTGTGTGTGTGTGTGTGTGTGTGTGCCAGTGCTCCCAGACTGTGTGTTTGTGAGGGCCATGTATTATTCCTAGCACACTTTTACGCATGTCACTAAATTGAGTTTTTTCTGTGTGATTAGTAAGGGGGCCTCACAAAAATAGTAGCCTAGGGGCCAATGTCCTCCTTAATCCACCACTAATGAATGATGACCTTGGTCTTCTGATGAACTCAATGTTCATATTGGATTTACATTTTTATTTTATTGAAAAAGGAAACACCGGACCAGGTGGATGCGTGTTACAGTAAGTTCTTATTCCACATTTTTTACTGTGTTAATAAATAACAAAACTTATTAATATGCAGTGATTTTCAAGGGTTACTGACTCACACCAAGTCAAATGATATCGCTGTGATTCAAAACATTTAATCTAATTGTACCAGAGAGTCAGAGCCTACCTAGCAGAGGGACCAGAGTGGCAGACCTACTGAACAACATCATCTAGATATTAGATTATAGAATGGATCTATCCATGTATATAAGACACTACTCTCATAGCTGGGGCGATGTGGCCAGCATAACGTCAGCTCAGTGGGGTTTATAACGTAGCTCACTGAGTCAGTCATGACAACACAGAGCAGGGTCAAAGGGTAGAAAGACTTCTGTCCTTGTTTGACCACGATAATGGCAGCCGTCTCCCTACACGTATTCAGTCTGTCAAGATGTTCTTCTGTGTAATAATAATAATAGATTTTATTTATAACGCACTTAACTTAATCAACTTAATGACCTCAAAGTGCTACAATGCACATACAACATAAAAGACTAACTAGATTAAAAAGAACTGGTTCAACTGATTAAACATGATTAGAATATATGGAGCAGTTCATAATAATGTACCATGTTAGATTAAACATGTATCATGGTTCGATTTAACTAACATGTTTCACGGTTACATTATACTATGATATTGGCTGCTGTCCTGACATGTTACTGTGTTGTTTATCTCTGTATAGAATTGATTGATCAACTTAAAGTGGTAAGTGTTGTTACTGGTTTGATACAGAACACAATAATATGTGTGACCCTATCTGGCAGTGGTGGAGTCATTAGATGATGACCTTGAATGAACCCAATGTTGATATTTATTTACATTTTTATTTTCTAGAAAAAGAAAACAACGAAACAGCAGAAGAAGTTTGATGGTAAGTTCTTATTCCACATGTTTTACTTTCTAAATGAGTAACTGAGCAGTTCATAATAATAGGATGCATACCTTTCATAATATCAATCATAGTCCTGGGAGGTAAGGGTTACATTAAACTCTATCATGTATCATGATAACATTAAACTACTGACATGTATTGTGTTTAGATTGAACTAACATGTCTCATGATAACATTAAACTAACATGTACCATGTTAACATTAAACTAATATGTATCATGGTTACATTGAACTAACATGTATCAGGGTTACATTAAACTAACATGTATCATGATAACATTAAACTAACATGTATCATAGTTACATTAAACTAACATGTATCATAGTTACATTAAACTAACATGTATCATGGTTACATTAAACTAACATGTATCATGGTTACATTAAACTAACATGTATCATGGTTACATTAAACTAACATGTATCATAGTTACATTAAACTAACATGTATCATGGTTACATTAAACTAACATGTATCATGGTTACATTATTAAACTAACATGTATCGAGGTTAACATGTATCATGGTTATACTGAATGATATTGACTGCTCTCCTGACATCTTACTGTATTTTTTATCTCTATATAGAATTGGATGATCGACATTTGGGAGGTAAGTGTTATTACTGTTTTGATACAGAACACAATAATATGTGTGAAGGTTCAAGTAGTTTAATTGTATTTGTAGTACACAACCAAATACAGGTTGGCACTCTCTAGCAGCAGTTTGAATTTGAATGTCTAAATGGCACAAAACACAAAAAGGCACAATAAGACAATGACAAGTGGTTAAAAAATATATAAATAGTGATATGTAGATTAAAAATGAACAGCAGTTGGGAAGTGCATAAAGATATCAGTGGAGGCCACAGCTGTAAGGTGCACAATACTAATAGTACACATACACGCGTGCACACGCACACGCACACGCCAGCGTTTCCGCTAGAAAAAAATCGTACCGGTCAACGTGACCGGCAGGTTTTCAATTTACCGGACAAATGTTTGAAATTCCGGTCAATCAGAATCACGGAGGCCGCCGCCTCCGTGATTTCAGCCTCATCATCCGTCTCCTTTGAACGAACGTTTTGTTTCAGAAAATAGTTTTTCAAGTTAGCCTGCTTCGACATTTCTCCTGTCCCTCTCGCTTTCCCTGGGCTGTACCACTTCGGGAGGGGGCGCTCAGTTGTCCCCTATAGAGAAAATCGAATTGGTTGCGCCGTTGACACGTTAACGGCGGCCCACAGGGAATTCTCCCAACTCTCCCGATTACCGCTCGCGTGCGTGTTTGCGTGCGCGCGCGCCTTGTGTGTTTGTTATTCGATTGCCTGGTAAACGTGTAGGCCTACGGTAATATTTTCATACTGGTTTAAATAATACATTTGATAGTATTTCCCATCGTTGCTGAGCAAGAGTTTTGTTTGAAATTAGGTGATAGAAGTTTAACGGTAGGCCTACCACTGTCATGCACCTACCATGAATTCACTGCGGGTCTCTCTTCTTATATCCATCTTGCCAAAGATATTTTATTACTGTCCTTCTAACACTCTGATCTCACTAAAAGGCTAGCAGCACGAAACAGCATTATGGACAACATGGGCTATGCATAGGGAAGAAAGAATACCAACGCTGAATTTGCAACATTCTGCAACAAATGATTCTAAATCTGCCCATATATGGACATGTCAGAGTTTTGCGGTTTCCACTCGCTACAATGTTCCATCTGTGGCCGCTGGTAATACGACCACAAAGAAGTAAACTCTACGGCCTCGAATGCCCAGGTCTAACGACGCGCCTGCCGGTCATTTTGACCGGCGGGGTTTGAAAATACCGGACTTCGGCAAATTTTAACGGTCAAAGTCCGGTAATTACCGGACAACGGAAACCCTGGCACACGCACACACACACACGCACGCACACACACACACACACACACACACACACACACACACACACACACACACACACACACACACACACACACACACACACACACACACACACACACACACACACACACACATCACCCTGTCCATATTGTGCCCATCAAGTCCAGTCTGTTGTGTGTGTGGAGGGCGGGGCAGGGGGGTTGTGAGAGTTGTCCTTAGTGCTTTGTTAGGGGGTTGGGGGGGTGATGGAGGCTACAGCTCCTGGAGGAGAGTTGTCCTTAGTGCTTTGTTAGGGGGTTGGGGGGTGATGGAGGCTACAGCTCCTGGAGGAGAGTTGTCCTTAGTGCTTTGTTAGGGGGTTGGGGGGGTGATGGAGGCTACAGCTCCTGGAGGAGAGTTGTCCTTAGTGCTTTCTTAGGGGTTGGGGGGGTGATGGAGGCTACAGCTCTTTGGGAAAAGTTGTTCCTCAGTCTTGTGGTGCGGGCCCGCAGTGTGCGGTACCTCTCCCCTGATGGGAGGGGGACAAACAAGGTGAGTCCAGGGTGAGTTTTATCAGTGCTGGTTGACCTGGCCGTCCTCTTCAGGCGGTCACCACACACAGAGTCCCGGTCTGGGAGCTCAGCTCCTATGATCTTTACTGCTGACCTACCCACCCTGGTCAAGTCCCTCCTGCTCTCCGCTGTGCAGCCTGCATACCACACACTGCAGCCCTGGCACAGGATGCCCTCAATGGTGTTCCTATAAAAGTGAATGAGCAGGTGTGAGGATAAACCAGCCTGTTGGAGCTTCAGTAGAAAGAAGAGCCTCTTCTGGGCCCTCTTTACAAGGCTGGAGATGTTAGTAGCCCATGTTAGGTCCTTGGTGTTGTACGTCCCCAAAGTCCACCCTCTCCACTTCTTCCCCGTTGATGGTAAGTGGGGTCTGCGTGGTCCTCTTGGACCTCCTAAAGTCCACGAGGATCTCATTTGTTTTGGTGGTGTTTAGGACCAGGTGGTTATCCACACACCACTCTGCCATGTGTTGGACCTCCTGCCTGTAATGGCACTCATTGTGGTCACTAATGAGCCCCCCCACAGTGGAGTCATCAGCTCATTAGATTATGGTGTTGGATGAATGGATGGGTACGCAGTCATGGTGAAGAGGGTGTAGAGGGCTGAGTACACACCCCTGGGGCGCACCTGTGTTCAAGGTTGTAGTTGAGGATGTCAGATCCCCTACTCTGACATTCTGCGGTCTGTTTGAAACAAAGTCCAGGATCCATGAGCAGAGTGAGGTGGGGAGACCAAGATGAATGAATTTGGGGACCAGTTTATGGGGGTTTGTGGTGTTGAAGGCAGAGCTGAAGTCCACAAAGAGCATCCTTACATACGTGTTGGGGTACTCCAGGGGGGACAGGGCTGTGTGTTGTGCGATGGAGACAGCGTCCTCTGTGGATCTGTTTGCCTCATGGGCAAACTGGTGTCTGTCCAGGTCCACAGGGAGGCAGTCTCTGATGTACGCCAGTATCATCCGCTCAAAGCACCTCATGATTACTGGGGTGAGGGCGACTGGGCGGTAGTCATTGAGGCAGGGAATGCAGAATTTGTGGGGATAGGGACGATGGTAGTGGTCTTAAGGCAGGTGGGATCTGCAGCTCGTTGCAGGGAGAGGTTGAAGATGTCTGTAAAAACTCCTGCCAAGTGGTCGGCGTATGACCTCAGTATACGGCCCGACACCCCATCAGGGCCAGTAGCTTTGTTGGTGTCAATCCTTCTCAAGGTGGACCTCACCTGGTGGTGCTGAAGAGTGAGTGTCTGCTCCTCCTCCTCGCTATCCAGTGTGGTCTTATATTTGTAGTCAGATAGAGTTTTGATGCCTCTCCACATGCTCCTGGGGTCCTTGTTTTCAAGGTGACCCTCAATGCGCTGTCTGTACTTGCCTTTGACCTCTTTAAAGGGGACATATCATACCACCAGGTGTGAGTGTGATTAGCCATTACCTGCCGTTTTCAAAATATGCGGCATTGTGACATCACAGGTGGGCGTGTCCACCTAGATGTGTGACGGACAGATGGGCAACGTTTGCTACAGTCCACTGGCTAGGCTGGTAGACTGATCTATCCAGCACACACCTAGGTGGACACGCCCGCCTGTGATGTTCAAATGCTGCATATTTTCAAACCTGCTTGTAATGGCTAATCACACTCACACCTGGTGGTATGATATGTCCCCTTTAAGGCCCTTTTTTAGGTCTCGTCGGGCAGTACGATAGGCCAGCATGTCCCCCGACCTGAAGGCAGTATCTCTCGCCCTGAGCAGCGACCTCACATTACCTTCAAACCAGGGTTTCTGATTAGGGAACACCTTGATGGTTCTGGTGCGCAGTACTGTCTCTGTGCAAAACTGAATGTAGTCCAGGACGTTAGAGGTGTACTCCTCCACGTTGGCTCCCTGAGAAAATACCTCCCATACTGTGCTCTCAAAACAGTCCTGTAGTGATGTAACGGCTTCCTCACTCCATACCTGTACTGTCTTCACAGCTGGTTTGGTTCTACAGACAACTGGTTTATAAGATGGACTCTGAAATCAGAGGTGTGGGGTTGGTGGAGCTGTATATGTCCTCTGTATATTTGGATATACTTGGTCCAGTGTTTTTTTATCTCTGGTTTGGAAAGCATACATTGTTTTTTGTGGAGTTTTGGTAATACTTTCTTGATAATACTCCATCACTGCCTAGCTGGCAGTGGTGGAGTTATTAGAAGATGACCTTTAATGAAACCAATGTTGATATTTTATTTACATTTTTGTCTTATAGAAAGTGTCAACACTGGACCTGGGTTTGGAGTTCATTGGTAAGTTCTTATTCCACATGTTTCACGTTTTAAATGAGTAACATCATTTATTAATATCCAGTGATTTTCCAGGGTTACTGACTCACACAAGTCAGATGATATCACTGTGATTCAAAACATTTTTGGGGTGATGTGGCCAGCATAACGTCAGCTCAGTGGGGTTTATAACGTAGCTCACTGAGTCGTCATGACAACACAGAGCAGGGACAAAGGGTAAGAAAGGTCCCTTTCCCTTCTTTATCCGTAGCCCCGGTCCGATTCAGGTTGAAGGTGAGGCTTTGTTTCATTTTCATTTGTTTTCGGTCAACGTTTCACATCTGGACTCTGATAGGCCGACCGTATTTAAACGCCTCGCGGTCGGCGGGGTCGCTCGTCTGTTGACAGAAACCTCAGAGGGAACTCACAATGTCTCCTAGTTGAGGACAATATCAATGGAACACTTTGCGAGGTCTTGGGTTTTTCATTTTTGTTCGGTGTTCCCACCAAGTTATAAAATCATTTGGCAGATCTTCCACCATTCTTTAACTGAGTAATTAAGGCAAGTAATCCATGTGACACACAATTTTTAAGAGCGCCAGAAAATGTCTTTACATATTCTATATAATTAGAATATGTAAATCTCGATAATTGCTTTTCCCCTCCTGATTGCACCACGTCTGACTTCACTTTTAATCTCAAAAAGTTCACTTATCCAAGCCTAAATATGCTTTTTATATTTCCTGTGTGGAAAAAGTGCACATCCCAACCCACGAGGCATTGTGTGTCTTCTGGGTGGGATATAGTTTACGTTTGGATTGCACCCATTTTTATCCTTATGGCAAAATTAATTGAAATGTTTCGGCCGAGCTGACTGGAGATGTAAGCGACTTTTCACATGTACTATTCCTGCTTTAAAAACAAGTTGTTAACACAGTTCAACACAAGGTATTCATCGAGCATTCTTTCAATTATGCTCGATGCGCAACAGACGGTAATCTTATCTGAATCGTGTCCCATATGCGACGATTGTCCGGCTTTTTCTGCAAACAGAACGCAAAGTCATAAACATGTTATTACTGATTCATGGTGTGTGTGCTCGCCGACTGTTTGCCGCGGGCGACACAGAACATAATGAAAACCAATCAATGAATCCGTACCGTATGGAGCGCTTTCAGTCTACGGAGAGATGAGAGAGAGAGAGTGCCGCAGACAGTACAGTGCACCCTCTTGTGAATAGTTCAGATTTTTTTAAGCAGACCCTCC
>OLKM01004365.1:0-20000 GCA_900291075.1 Melanogrammus aeglefinus | reverse complement strand
GGGATAGAGGACATAATAAAACTGTATTATACAGCATCACTGCAGCACAAATGTTTGGTGGTCATTGTGAAATATAGATACAATAAAGTCATGTCATGTGATGTAAAATAGTGTACCGGTAATGAGAGTGTATTTCAATTTTATCAAACATCAACTGAGTGCATGTGGTATATAAACCAATGTTAATGCCTGAGATATATATATATGCACACAAACATACACACACACACACATCACCCCACACACAAACCTGCACACACACACACACCATCGACAAGCACCCACACTCTCAGCACACCCACAAACACCCACACACACACACACACTTAGCTCACATTAACCAGTAGGATTTGATATTCTTGGCGAGGTACTGCTGACGATTGGCAACCAACTGACATTTCAGAAATATCATCATAGCACTCCATTCACAAATGTGCATGAGTGGCCTGTTGAAAATGTGCAGCTATTTAAGTGATGGAGGGCTGCCTAGCATCTATCAACAGTGCATTCAAATCCCCTTTGAAGCATAAATTAACCCAACAGCTGGCTTAGAAATTATTACATCCATGTGAGTAAGCCTCAAGTTCTGGTTTATTTCATGATACGTACAGCAAAGGAAATTTCATCCGTTACATGCATGGAATCTGTTACTTCAAGAACTGCACCCTAGATTCAAGGTAATTTGTTATTTAAAAGTCTAGATTTGGTGAACTGTAGATGTATACGTTTCTACATTAGATTAAATAACCAGAGGGTCCCACAAAGACAACATTATAAATATGTGTCTATGTTTTTCACATTTTTTAGATTTAGAATCAGAATCAGAATAATTTATTGCCATTTTATGCTAACATAGTAGGAATTTGTCTCTGTGTTTCCAGTGTGTGAGTTCAAACAAATATAGTGCAACAGGACAGGACAGTGCTAACAGAACATGACAGGACAATGAACAAAGCAATGCAATGGGTGGTGAGTTACATACTAGATAATAAAGTAAAAGCGCAGAATTAAGTCCAATGTGATTCTAGTCCAGGACAAGTATCAAAGTGGAGGAGGGAGGGGGAGGGGTGGTTGGTAGCTAAAGTCGTTTACCAGCCTGGCGGCTGAAGGGAAAAAACGTAGTCTGTAACGGGTCTTTGCGGTTCTAGGCAGCCACAACCTTCTCCCAGAAGGACAAGTAACCCCAAAGTGTTAACTGATATTGATAATAGGCCTTGTACATCCTGATGTTACATTGCAATGATTTCGGAAGTATAGGTGCAAAGAAATTGCATTGGTCGTTGTTTAGTAATTAATCGTGAAACAATTTTTCCTTGCAGTGACATTGTTGGGTTTGAAATTACCCAAAAAAGTTGGAATGAGCCATAGTATATTTAGGTTTATTAAAGATTATAATTTTATAATTGCGTTCTCGAGTGCCATTAATTTGGGTGTACATAATGGCCAAAGTAATGCTGCATTAATTTGCTTCCAAAAAAAATGGTGAATCCATTGATATGGTCTTGTATTGAACAAGATAAACCAGGATGAATCGATTGTTTATCTATGACAACAACGATGGAGAGAAAGCTACGGGACCACCAGTTCAGATTTTATTTATATTACAGCCATCTTTCTCATTTAATGTTGGACAGAGATGCTAAGACATATGTTTGGGAAAATTGGCAAGCAAAGTTCCATTATGAAGCCCCTTTGTGACCAAAGAACACAAAGGGATGCTGGAAAATAACTACAGCAAGCCTGATAATAAGGTGTATTGATCTTAAAGAAAAGTACATCCTTAACGCTAAAACCAGTGTCTCTGAGGTACGCTTCACTGTATTTTTCATTTTTCTACAGGATTATTATGGAGCGATGTCTGTTGTTTTGAGGTTCAATAAGCCACTAATAATCGAAATAATAAGTAGGACCAAGTAAACCTGCTGTGCTTTAGTTATACATTTTAGTCAAGTGAAAACACAATTACAATAATACATTACAATAAAGTAGGTTTTAAGAACATTTCTGAATGGTAAATTGATCATTACTAAAAAATGTCCTTGAGGAGAATCATAAGTGTCACCAATCACTGGGTGACACCACATGCAGAAACAGGACACAAGCAGGTAGGTGAATAATAATGTTCTTATTCTCCAATTGAAGAGGGATAAGGACACAGAGATCCAGGCAGTACAGAGGGGTACAAAGAGGAAGCACTGGTAGGCGGGTGAACAGGCGGTACTGGAAAGGTTTTTCAAGCCAAAGACATCATTGCCCTGGAGCCAGCTTCAATGCCAGAAGCTAGCTCTGCTGGATAGAGGCGGTGAGACAGCTGGACCGCTCCTCCTACGTGGCGTCCACCTCAACCATGAGCTGTAAAGGCATGTCAGGATGGATGAGGATGGGAGCAGAGGTGAAGAGGTCCTTAAGCTCCAGGAAGGCTGCTTCTGCCTCAGGAGGGCACCAGAACCGTGGAGAGGTGGAGGTAAGAGCTGGGAGCCTTCACACCAAAATTGTACCAGGGGCGAAAATTGTACCACCTATGTAATCCGCGTTCGAAGATTCCAAACTTGCCTGGAAACAGATGGTCGTGTTGAACGTTGCCTGGCAACGGACAATCGTGTCCAACAATGACTTCTTTATCTAAATTCAATTAACACAAGCTAGCTAGATTGCGATACACTTTAAACATTCAGTTTACTTGCTAAATTTGATTAAACAATTAAATACAATAGAAATATAAACTACTATACACTTTAAACACTCAGTTTACTAGCTAAATTCAATCCAATACAAATATAAAGTATAAGTGTTCTGTATTATGTTATTTCGTCTTGATGAGCGCAAATGTTTTTTGAAATCTGCATGGCAACAGACAATCGCGATGACGTAATGTTTCTACGGGTATTACGTAGGCGGTACAATTTTTGCCCCCATTACAATTTTGGTGTGACAGAGCCGCTATACCGCTATGTTATGAATGAACCGCCGATAGAAATTGGCGAAGCCCAGGAACCTCTGAAGTTGCCTTTAGCCATCATCACTCTTAACATGACTGCTTGCCAAAATTTACCGGAGGAAGGAGATGGAGAGGGCATGATACCCACATCCTCCATCTAGACAGCGTCTTGCCCTTCTTAGCAACAAAGAAAAAAAACCTCCAGTGGTCGAAAGAGGAAAGGCTGATCATCCCTTTAGTCACAAGGAGCAGTGGAGGCTTCTCCCAGTGTAGAGAGGGAGGAAGATCCTCCTCTAACTTACATTGTTGAGAATAAAAAAATGTAGATTGCCCAGACTACTACTGTAATGAATATATGCCTGAATATGAATACTTTAATGCCTTTGTACATGTAATGTTTGTTTCACTGGGTAAAGGGACATTAGCACCACCCATCGCCTCTTGACAATGACTTCAGGGAGGACATTCGTCCCTCAGCCTCCATTGAGTCCCATTAATTTCCCTGAAAGTGTTGGCGCCCATTTGGTATGACCAGGTCACTGATATCTTTGCAACACAAACATCCACATTCGCCTCAATCAATTTTAGGCTTACAACTTAAGTAATTAGTTGTGAAATAAAGTTTTTGTTGTTCGTTTATTTGTTTGTTACTCTGACCGTTCTGTTTGATATTGTGGAAAGGATGTTAGAGAATGATTCAGAGCATGATGCATTTTAAATGGCATCACTTTTGGTCTTGTGTCTTCATTTTTCTTAATCAATTGTCGCTGAAAATAAACATAGCCAAATTACAACCAATAGTTTCAGTCATGAAATAAGGCCCTGTGGCCCTATGGTTGGCCCAGAATTTTTTATTTAGTTTTACAAATCAAGAGTAGCCTGATTTGTCTAATTGGCTTTGCATTCATTCGTTCTACCATTGTAGTCCAAGAAATGCTGCCCACCAGCTTTCAAAGTACAATGCTGCCACTTGTGGATTTCTATAAATTTTATTCACATAATTATCTCTCCTTGCTATTTTGTAGTTCACCAAAACACCCTGAAACAACTTTAGTCCCACATACTTATGCCACGTTATTTTACCACTAACAGTGCAAGCAGGCCAATGGCAACTAAACGCGCAGTCCTTCCTCCCTCACTTTAAAAACCACCAGCCGCCACTTTCAAGGAGTCATTAGCTATCCATAGCCTGCTGCTCGGGTTGGAGAGGCTGTAGAGACGGCTGCTGAGGAGTTTCCCTTCAGGCTGCAGTTCAATGCCAGTCATGAGGACGGTGAGAACTTAACAATTCTCATCAGCACTAATAATAATTAATGCTCGCAGTTCCAGCCGCAACCCAGTAGCCTAGGCTTGGGTCTCAGTGACTCGCGCCTCACCCCGAAAATAGAAGTTGGTTGGGAATCACACCCTGAACCACCACTTCCCAAGCAAACTTTTGATGTCTATTCTGTTGCCTCTCCAGGCATTCATTTAATATTCTCACATTTATTTCTTAAATAATTATATGTAAAACGGGATGTGGATAATTACTTTACAGTTGAAATTAACTAATGTATAAATTCATATTATTCTGCCGTTTTAGTTTTGCGAAGATGTCACTTCCGGTGACGTATCTTCCTGTTAGACTTACCCGTGTAGAAGGAATGGCGGACATGTGCATGACCTGAATGTTATCTGCTAGAATCCACTTGGCAGCATCAAAGAGGCAATTCCGTGAGATGGTTTAATTGTTAGAGGACATGTTAAAGATAATATATTATGGTGGATTTAGTTGAATACGATGTTTGATGAGTTGTTTAAAAACGTTTTGGATAGCGATTGTATACAAGCTAAAAACAATGCTAAAAGCAATGCAATTGACCCTTCGCTAAGCCCCTCCCCTAAACAGCCACTGACCAATCCTACGTTAGCAACCGTGTGTAGCAACCGAGAGGTCTGTCAAGCTTTCAGCAGATGCTAATATGCCGAAGCGGTGCGCATACGGGACCTGTAAATCCGACACCCGAGACACTCAAAGTGTCGAAGGTGGTGTACAATTTTTCCCCTTCTCCAAGCCCAAGACCCAAGAAGAGAGGTGCAACACACGGTGATAAAGCAGTGTGGAAGACCACATCAACAGCTGAATCACGGAAAGATTAATAAAAGAAACGTATGTTATAAGAGCGCCATCATCTGTATTATCATAGTAACAAAAAAGTGAGACTCACAACCAATCAAACCTAAATAATATCCTTAATACATGTAAGTTTACCTGCTCCCTGTGTAGTGGCAATCAATAGGTCTCCGTTTGCGGTCATGTCTGGCTTTTGCGACCACTACGGATGATATGGGCACAGCTTTTATTTTATTACTCCTCGGTTTATGCCATTGTTGGTGGCACACTTGTGCAGGACTTCGTTGGGCTTTCTTGCTGTCTGTTTATGAGCTCCAGGGTAGAAGTGTCAAGACGTGGGGTGCCTGACGCTTGCGTTGTGACCTATGAGCTTTTCCCTCTATCTTAAGTGTCATTATTTTGACTCCGCCAGCAGACGATATGTGGATATATCCCTCAAACGCATACTGCAGACCCTTCTGTCGGCTTCTCTCTGATATATCAGAACCGTTTTTCCAAAAATGTGTGGTGATTTCCTTTGGAAATTGTGTTGATGGCATCATTGAAAACGCCATATTTCTTTTGCTAGGAGCGAAAGCTTGACAGACATAGCAACAGTAACTAAGGGGGGCGGGGCTTAGCGAAGGGTCAATTGGCAATCAGAATATCTACACACAGTTTTAGAAAGTTAATATTATTATTTACAACTTTGTGCAACTTGATGTTTATTCATAAATGGACAGACAATATTTTTGTATTTTATTTGCAGTTTTCACCATCTGATGATGAGGAAGTGTGACAGTAAATGGTCAACCTTACTACGACTCTGTCTTCATTGGCTCCGGTTTAACTCTGTGTTTAGTCAGAGTTACAACACACTGCACGAGAACACTACAGTGAAAAGGCAGCATTGGATGTTTTGAAGTGGTCGCGATGGCAACAAGCAACAGGCAGTTCTAAGAGCAGCAGAACATCAGCATCATCAGTAAGCGCAGCATAGGCCCGGGCTGAAGAAGAAGCAGCAAAGGGGAGAGCTTCATATGCTAGCCAGGAGGCTAAGCTAAAATTGGAAAAGGCTGCTAGAGAAGCATAAAGGGCCACAAGAGATGCTCAAAATAAATTGGAAACTACAAGTTGGGAGTGCTACCCCTTCATAGAGGAGCTGACGCAGCCATGGTGACAGCTCCAGTGTTGGAAGACGCAGAAGCGTTGCAGTCTGTTGTCGAAGACGGGAAATCTGAATCCAAAAAGGTGAAAATCAAACGCACCAATGAATATGTTCAAACCCAGATCGATCATAAGAATCCTTCTCCTTCCTCCCCCTTACCCCTTGCTCCCTCAAGCCCGAGAATTATCGTGCATGCTACTCCTCTTTCTCCAGCGCAACCAGTGAAGTTAACCTCAACCAACAGTTGGACCTCATGACCAAATGGCTTGGAAAATAATCTGGCGAACAGGTTAAACGCATGCGATCGGTACATGTCAACAACCCCAACCTGGCTTTAGATAAAGCATGGGAACGGTTGCGTGAATCCTATGCTGCCCTCGAAGTCATTGAAAAGTCAATGTTTCAGCGCCTAAGCAACTTTCCGCATTAGAGATTTCAGCCAAGAATCACTCGAAGTTACGTGAACTTGGGGATCTACTTGCAGAGATTCAAGGTGCTAAAGAAGATGGATATCTTACCGGCTTGTCCTACCTGGACACCTCTTGCAGTATACGACCAATCGTAGACAAACTTGCTTACGGGCTTCAGGAGAAGTGGGTGTCACAGGGTCACAGTACAAAGAAGGAAACAATGGTCGCTTCCCTCCCTTCGAGTACTTTTGCAACTTTGTTACCTATGAGGCGAAAAAGCGCAATGACTCTAGCTTCATTCATCATGGCTGTACCTGACAAACCATTTTTGGAACTTTAAAACCTACAAACCCATCTCAGTGCACAAAACGGATCTTTCCCCAACAAACAACGACCCTTGCAAGAACTGCCCAATACATAACCTACCCCATCCCCTTAAAAGGTGTATAACCTTCAGGAACAAAGGGAAGCCCTTTCTCAGAGAAAGGAATGTTTCAAGTGCTGCGCCTCCATCTCTCACCTCGCCAAAGACTGCAGTTCCCCTGTGAAGTGCTTTGAATGCAACAGCACCAGTCACGATACAGCCATGCACCCTGGCCCACCTCCTTAAGCTGTCATGGCTCCTCCACCGTCACGAGCAGGGCTGTAGTGGAGGGTAAACGCCTGTTAACGCCGTTTACGCACCTCTGGAATTTAGGAAATAGCGTTTACGCACCTCTAAATAGCGTTTACGCACCTCTAATGGCGCATTTCCACTAGCACGGCTCGGCTCGGTACGGCTCGGCTCGGCGCGCTATTTGCATGTTTCCACTAGCACGCAGTACCTGCAACCGGGTACATTTTTGGTATCACCTCAGTTCACTTAACCAAAAATGTACCCGGTTGCAGGTACTGCGTGCTAGTGGAAACACGCAAATAGCGCGCCGAGCCGAGCCGTACCGAGCCAAGCCGTGCTAGTGGAAATGCGCCATTAGTGGCGTTTACGCACCTCAAAGTTCCCTGTGCCTTGTATTCTGCCGCTGGAATAATCGGAAATAAATTTGATATCATTTTAAAACACCTAAGACAAAGTTTCATATTGTTGAACAAATAAACGCTGTATTCTGAATCATTTTCATCTGCGCTGTAGGCCTCTGCTATTATGGACTGTGACCCTCCAATCAGTGCCTTGCGGCTGCGGCGGCGACACCAATCAGGATCCATGTAAACAGGAAGTATGTAAACACATGGCCCTACGCATTGTGGATTATCACGCCTGTCTACCTGTCATTAATTAGCCATGGATATCAGGCGATTTTTGAAGAGACCTTTGAGTGCTCCCACTCCAACAGATGGCCGAAAAAGGCCTCAAGTACAAAGTAAGACTGAAGATGATCAATTCACATGAGTTGTTTTTATGATTTATAAATCAATTTTACTTGACAAACTATTAAACGAGCATTCCGATTGGCCAATGCGTAGTAATGCTATTCGTGTACTGCCCATGTCAAAATGAGCGAAAGTCAGTCAGAGTTTTACTATCCATATCAAACTTCGCTTTTGGCGTATCAACTTCACTATTGCTCGGTCGCTATGTTAAAGCCTCAATTTGGAGATGCGACGTTGGCGGTTGCTGCCTTGGACTCCGCGGCTAAACCATGGATCGGGCGGATGACGCGACAAAAAATTATATTTTAATTAAATGGAAAACCTGGAGGAGAGATTGTTCACTACAGGTTCATCTAGGCAACAGAGTGTGTCAGCTGAAAACAAAGCCCAGTACAGTGAATTACTGGACCACTTTAAAGTTATTTTCCCAGCAAACTGGCGTATTCCCCTAGAGGAACCGTATGGGGAATCCAAGGTGAAACAACTTGCCTAAAGGTTCAGACTTGATGACGGAAAAATTCTTGAAGGCTAAAGAGATTTCAAGAATAACTCAAGCATCATTCCAGAAAACCTTGCACCACTCCTGAATATCCACCATCTCATTCCAGTTACCACTGCTGAGTGTGAGAGGGGGTTCAGTTTAGGGCTGGGCGATAACTGGATTACGATTATTAATCACGATAAAACTCACATGGATTACGACGATAAGCATTAGACATAAATGCTCGATATATATATATATATATATAAAAAAAAAATAAAAAAAAAACAGGTCTGATATAGATATTTACGTAAAAGGAGAAATAAACACAATAGTCAGATCCCAGATTTGCGGTTAATGTCTAAGTACAAGCCCATTTCCTGGTGCGCGTTTGAGCCCGTTCCAGCACCCACGTAAGGAAAGACGAGAGGAGAGGAGCGTTTTGCGACAGAATAAAAATGAGTGGAACAACGGAGGGTGAAGTAGTCGATAAAAAAGGTTACAAGACGTCCATTATATGGAAGTGGTTTGGCTATCTCAAAACTGATGAAGGACAGAACATCTGAAAACATACCATCCCAGCGACTACACAGAAAGTATGAAAATGCGCGCAACAAGTTTTGCCCGCCGTCCTACCGCAGCTGTCAGCAGCACGAGCGGGGCTGTTCCAAAACAGCAACAACAATGTAAAAATATGCAACAACCTCCTGTATGTTTTTGTCTCGTCCGTCCTGTCTTATATGTGAACACTTATTGTCATGTCCCTCTCCTAATGTTGTCTTTCATAACATAACACAAAAAATTATATATATATATATTTTATATTATATATCGTGATTAATATTGATATCGATCAATTACGAAAAAATAATCGTGATCATATTTTTTGCAATATCGCCCAGCCCTAGTTCAGCTTAATGAACATCATAGTGTGCCCCCTGAGATGCAGTCTGCACATGGTCATAGTGTCGTCCTTGATGTTTATTCAACTGAATGGCCCACCACTCACAAAGTTCAATCCAACACCATATGTGAAGTCCTGGCTGGTGAAGCACAGGGGAGCCATAAACCCCAGAACACGTCCCTGCAAGGCAGGACCTGACGTGGAGGACAAGGAGGCCCTCTGGGCACTACTGTGAAAAGCATTCATACTAATACAAACACATACACACATGCCATATTGTGGCATCCCGCCCCTGAAACCTCGGCCTGAACGGGCCCGAGGGACCGTGAAGGACGGGGTATACCACCCCCACCCACCAGCCGGTGACGGAGAGCACCTGGACCTTCCCCCTAATCAGCGGGATGGGGGACACCTGGCGGCTGGGAGGAGGAAGGCCCGGAGCCACGATAAGAGAGGCTACAAACCAGAAGCACGGGAGAGGCAGAGACACGCATTGACTGCAGAAGCTTGAGGCTCACGGAGACCCAAGCGCACCCTTGTCCTGTCTGTGATCATTGAATAAACGCCGAAGTCGGCTTAACTAACCGTTGTGTAGTATCTTTGAAACCCGGCTCATTCTCCAAGCCGGTTACCACAATATATAGATAGTTCTTAATCTACACATGCTTTTCTTTACTGTTGAAATTTGAATAACTTGAATAAACTACAAACACATTCATAGACTCATTGATTGATTTAATATGACTTTAATTAATAACATAATGGAATATAGCCAGGCTAGCCTTACAGGGTCACAACACTTTGCTTTGCGCTGTGTTCGAGGTCGGTCTGATCACAATATTCATAGTTTACCCACCTCTAATTTGACCACTACAGCCCTGGTCACGAGAGTACGGCGGGGAGGGAGAAGATGATCCTGTTATGGCTGTTATTGGAGCAAGCTGCACAGAAGTTTGCAGTCCAGGCCAGTGGAGCAGCTCATGCTCAAAGATCTGTCTCGCAAAACATTAAACCATAGGTTCAAAGGGCATGGCCATCAAGGCCTATGTAATCAGAGTTCTTCAAGCTGTTCAGTGTGAAGAGTAAACCATTCCCGTACCATCTCAGAAATTGTTCTTGCATCAAAGAAACATCCGGCAAGAGGGCAGAAGGATGTGAAATCGAGTCACTGGACGGCACAGTTTTCATTTCTCTCCCATCACTCATTGAGTGTCACGAGATCCCGAATAATCGGTCTGAGAACACCGAATGCTGTTCTTTATCAGCCTTATCTCCATCACATTGCCGAGCACATCCCTGAACTGGACCCAGAAGCAGAAATACTACTGCTGCTCTGAAGAGATGTTCTTAGGGCACACAAAGTAAGGCAGCAGGTAAACAGACCTCATAACTCCCCTTTTGCCCAACGTCTGGATTTGGGTTGGGTAGTGATAGGAGAAGTGTGCTTGGGTAGTCAACGCGTTCAAGATCAACGTGCTGGACAGTGGTCGCCACTCAATCTTTCAACCCTGCACAAGCATCATGCATGTCAAGGAGACACGCCAAAGCTTTTAACAGGTCTGGTACAGCACCCGAGAGTATGCCAGACAGTGTTCAACCGTACTGAGAACGACATCAAACCTGCTCCATCTGTGGAAGACACCATTTTCATGAAGATAATGGACACAAACGTCTACAGAGACTTTGCTAACAGTTGGGTCACCCCACTGCCCTTCAGAGAACTACGCTGGCCTTTACCAAATAACAAAGGGCAGGCAGTCAATCGGTTCACATCCTTGCAACAAACCTTGAAAAGAAAACTAGCCACGCAGCAAACAGCATTGGCAAAAGAACTGTCAGCTCTCCATGCCAACAAAATCATACCAAAGAGCAGTTGTCTGAGGACACTCAACCCAATCTTGGAGGATGACCTTATCTACGTTGGAGGCCGACGAAAGCACTCTCATCTTGCTACCGCAGAGAAGAACCTGATTGTTCTGCCCAAAGGAAGCCACATTTCCCTACTGCTCACACGGCATCACCATGAGCAGGTGAGACACCAAGGCCGTCACCTGACGGAAGGAGCGATTAGGGCAGCAGGACTGTGGCTCTTGGGAGGCAAGAAGCTCATCAACTCAGTAATCCACAAATGCCTAACCTGCCGCAAGCTACGTGGGAAGCTGGAATAACAAAAAATGGCAGATCTGCCATCAGAACGTCTCGAAATGTGTCCTCCTTTCACATATGTGGGCCTCGATGTATTAGGGCTCTAGTCTGTTACAACTTGACGCATCAGAGGAGGACAGGCAGAGAGCAAGCGTTGAGCCATCATGTTCAGTTGTATGAGCTCCAGAGCTGTTCACATCGAGGTAATCAAATCTATGGACACATCCAGTTGCATAAATGCCCTCAGACGTTTATTCGCACTCAGAGGCCCGGCCAAACAGCTCAGATTCAATTGTGGAACCATTTCCTTTGAGCAAGCAAAGAGCTCGGGATGGACAAAGTAGTGCAAAGGTACCTCAGTGACAAGGATGCAGCTGGGAATTCAACCAAGGGACCTGTACACAAAGCAATGGAGGCAAGTCCAGGCCCTTGCAAACCACCAGTGCTGGACCCTTCTGGAGCCGGACAATACCTACACTCTTTGCAGCACAGACAGACTTGACAGTGCCCCCGCAGAAACCTTCAGGTTGGAGATCCTGGTTCTGCTCAGGGACAAGCAGGCCGATCGCAACTACTGGCCTATGCCAGAGTCAATGCCACATTACCTGGGAGAGATGGGCATGTAAGGAAGTTTGGAATTGAAAACAACTGATCCAACAACTGATTTTTGATGATGAGTTGTTTTAAAAACGTTTTGGATAGCAGTTTAAAAACGTTTTGGATAGCAATTGTGTACAAGCTAAAAGAAATGCAATTGGCAATCAGAATATCTACATACAGTGTTAGAAAGTTAATATTATAATTTACAACTATGAACAACGTGATGTTTATTCATAAATGGACAGACAATTTTTTTGTATTATTTTATTTGCAGTTTTCACCATCACCGTTTAACTCTGTGTTTAGTCAGAGTTACAACCTGCACGAGAACACCACATCTGTCGACATCAGAGTGTTCAGGATGGCAACTAGGGTTGCCGCGGTATATGGTATTACCGTTTTTACCGGTGTTGAGGCCAACACCGAAAACTCGGTGTTGCACACCGGCAGCAGCAATTTTTTTTTTTCAGTAATAAAAAAAAAAATGCAGTAAAAATTAATAATATAATTATAATTAAGAAAATTTAAATGCGTAGAATAGGCCACAGTTCTGCTCTGTGCGGAAGAGAATTGGCGCACTTCCTTACAAGACTGGTAACCATAGCAACACTGGTAAACAAACCCTGCGAAGCCCAATCCCTACGAGAGCTCCCCGCGCTACGGCCATCCGGAGGCGCACAGAGCTTTTGGCCGTGATATTATACACAATTACATTATATACTATTATTTATAGAACGTTATAAGACGCTGTCACTGAGAATTAGCGCGCTGCCAGACGCTTTCACCGAGCGTGAGAGAGAAGATGGCGGTTGACCTAGTTTCAAAGTTTAGCGTAGTTTACCGTTTATACTCAGTAATACCGGTGTTGACACGAGTGTATTACTCGGTGTGAAAATGTCCACACCGCGGCAACCCTAATGGCAACCAAGATCATCTTTTACTGACTCCCTTATGCTACTGACCAACAGGGCTTGAGGCGCTTCCTCGTCCCAACAGGCTTCAGCCGGCAGAGATCAAAACGCAACGGTGTACTGTGCCACACTCCGGGAGCCTTGGGGAATGGAGAGGAGTCTCTTGGTGGCGTCTTCAGACCCAGCAGCATGGAAGAAGACCTTAGGCATCTCAGCAGAGAAAGCGGGATATGACGCGGTGATCGGCAGCTGTTCCTCCCATCAAAGTGTCTCCCTGGAGCAGACTGACGAACATGAACACGCCTGGTCCGATCCATAGGCCGAGGGCTATGGATATAAAACAATGTCACACTACACAAGGACTAAACAGGCTAAACTGGCCCAGATCGCTGTTTAATAGCGGAAGACAGATTGCTGACCTACTCCACAGGAGGTGGATCTTCAGTTTATTAGCAGTATTGTAGTGTCACAAATCACTAGCTGAACCAAAATGCAGACACAGGACACAAGCAGGTAGGGGAATAATATATATTTTTTAGAGAGGGACAAAGAGATCCAGGCATAGGGGTACAGGGTGATACCGAGAAAAAGAGCTGGTAGGGGGATTGTTGATCAGGCGGGTCGGTGATCAGGCGGGGCTGGAAACGGGTTGTACTCTGTGCATTCAACGGTCCTGCGAGGACATGAAGTGGTCGATGGATTCTTGAAGGCAGAGGGTGCAGGGAGAGTTGATGAGGGGATTACATGCCGGTGTGTTGGATGGTGCAGGCAGAGTCACGAAGGCGGAGTTATGACAGACTAGGCGTCAGGCATGCTTACTCCTCCTAGTGACATGCCCGCGCACACACATACACCACACACACACAAGCACACCACACACATACATACACACACACACACATACATACGCTCACATATGCACAGCACACTGAGTTACATAACAGTTGAATCATATTGCTGGTTTGAATCAAATTTGGTACCAAATGGTTAGCTTCAACTCCCTACTGTAATTACAATTCTTTCGCAGTATTTCCCTGTTCTTTAACAGGTTTAGAGTTCTGCAAACAGCATTCAATATTTCATGGACTTCGTTTCCTGGGATCAATATCAAACCTTGGTTGACCGTGGAAGTCGAATTAGCAAAAAGGGTTGTAACAAAACAATGGAGCCCTATTAGAAAAACATGTCATGCAGAATGAGAAGGAGATGGCGGAGAACTCGTAAATCGCAACTACACCATATTTTCTTTCTCTCCTGAATCACATGCATGTATTATGACTGAATGTGTGCATTGGCATGTATGTCAGTCACCCTTTTGTTATTTTCACCTGACACTTTGATCTTGCAAGGTGCAAAATTGACATGTGCCTGGTTGGCCACAGGGCAATAACGGGTCTCCTAGCTCAGGCAATTTAACAAAACTCATTAGAATTTAACACAAGCGTAAGGGCCCCTGGCACAACTGTAGGGGGAAAGTTTCTCCCACACACACACACACACGCACGCACGCACGCACGCACGCACGCACGCACGCACGCACGCACGCACGCACGCACGCACGCACGCACGACGTTTTACCGCACGCACGCACACACACACACACACACACATGCACACCGCATTTCTTGACTGTTGGTTTTACCCCTGCTTCCCCCGGCGACCTTTGACCTCTCATCCCAGCGGTATATTATGATCAATGTCTTTAAGACCAATCTGCATGACCTCCACTTCAGCTCTTGATCATGGCCTCAATCAGGAGCACCCGCTTATTTGTTTGCTTTGGTTCAGACTTCATGGTGTGCGCTGCATTTATTGTTTGTTGAATTTGATTTGTATTATTTCTTATGTTATATATGTAATAAATGTAATTATAACAATATTTGTATTGTTTAGATAGTATCAAAAATGCTTGAGGAAACAAAAAAAGTTTGTATTAGTTATGGCATCCAAACGTCTACACAGGATTTTGAGACAATGCTACTATGATAAAGGGGTTATGCACACAAGCTTCAGTTGACATTACTAAATAAACTTAGGCCCACAACAGAATAACACAATAGAAAGGTCCTCCCTGTGATGTTAAATACAAAAGGGGCTTACAAAAGGCCTACATCCTAATAGCGACACCAACAGTGGCTAAAGGACATGCTGTGAACACACCAGGACTTTCCCTTAGAAAACACAGAGCTATGGAGGCTAACTTCTTCTCTCTGAATCCTGGTAGATTTATGTTTTTTCTTTGTATGAGGGCTGTTTACTTCATGTCATCTTAAGCGATGGTAACGCGACTTCAGGGGAAAGTATGAGTCAATGGGAGTATGATTTAGATTAGCTCTGTACTTGTTGCGCATTTACTGGTGATGCTGGCCAAATGAGGGAATATTTCTCCACTCATAAGGCATATTGTTCAGAGCAGGAAAGGGCATGCCCTTATCAAGAAGAGTGCATCTCATTTAGCATAGATGACAGAGGTGATGGCTATGTCCCAATTGCTGGGAGGCTCTATTATGACCTTAACCCATACCTCACAGCGTTCCTTATTAGGTGGCTATTTGTGAAAAGGTTGCGTGAATCCAGACAGCCTTTAAAAGCACTGTCATGTGACTTGACGAGACACAGCTGCTGTCTGGTTACCATGGTGATTGAACAAGAACGTCAACAACAACTTAGCTTCAAATTATAGCTTTTTTTTTTAACCAATGAAACACATATATAATATACAGTAGGGCCTATTACTATGAAACAAAATCCTAACATCTAAAATAGTAGCAGAAGAAAAAAAGAAATAAAGGCAATTAACACATTGCGATCCTTGAAGATTCACAGCTTCAATGAACAGACTATGCTGATTTGCGGACCAGCCAAAAGTTTCCCCAAACTACAACAAATCAAGGCCCAATTAGGAAGTTTCCTACGCTCCTTACTGAACAGTCCTGTGGCAAACGTGTTTATCTATAATTGCCACCTATAGACAATTCAATTGGGAGCCATTTGGATCATTATCACTCCAACGTCGATGCAGAACACCTGTGCTGCTGCTTCCTAGCAACACTTTAGTGGAAGCCCTTCACGAGAGACACCAAGCGGAGACTGCTTTGACTTATTTAGCACTTCTATGAGGACTGGATACTATAGTAACATGGTTATAGAATATGATATTCTGTATGAGATATTGATTGGGCCTACTATATCAGATATACGGTAAGCACAAGTGAGTTGCAATAAAAGAGGGAAAAATTCAAAACATAAGGAAAGAGACGTATGCCAGACGACAGAAGTATGACACACAGTGAGAGGTTCTGACCTCCCACTGGTTGAACTGTGGCCAAACGGGCACAGTGATCATTTAGTGACCTTTTCCCTTAATCACTTCTGCCTTACTGGTGCGGGTTCTTGAAGGATCTATTCGAACACGAGGGAGATTGAACTGTATGGTATTTTACTCAAATTGATTGATAAAACGTTAAAGGTCAGATATGTTGTAAGGGTTTGTAGGAAACATATACAACACTCCATACTGCCTGCGACATGCGACAATTTTCACTTGCCTGATGTTCTATCTTGCAATGAAACAACACATTTTAACGTGTATTCACTAGCCTGCTCATATGTAGACAACTTCAATTAACTAGGCAGACATATTTTATATGGGCCCAAGAATGTAGTGATTAGATATGCATTTTCCCATCCCATGCTAAGCTTAAGACTATGAATCTCTCTGCTTAGGTTGCAGAGTAGAACCTGACACTAATTGTAATTTTTTCAGGAATAGCAACGCTTTAGAGCTCACTAACGTCCATCCAGCATGATAGCATCCTCAGCTAGAATACACCGACAGATGTAAATGACCCATCTATTTAGTCTGTATTTACAATGATCCATCTGTTGACTCCTTTTTACTTAGGATTCCCCATGAGCCGACAATGGGCTAAAATCACACTTTTCAAAAACTCACAGTAAAACAATAGGAACGCGATTTTTTGTCACACAGCTGGCAGGAGACATGTACCAGACATATAAATGTTATACCTGCACATCCCTGCCCTAACCACATAGCACGATGCTGCTGACAGTTCACTGGGTTTTCTATTTGTCCGTCATGTTCCTGTTCTCGAGCACTTCTACGACTCACTCGAATAGGCGTCGAAGAAGGCGTGCTACAAAGTGGAGCTACTACTCAGAGCTAGCTAGCCCCACTTATTAGGGCAAAAGCTTATGCTAGCTGTGTGCTATCTCTAATGGTGTTAATGCTTTTGCGCTGCGGATGTGTACTGGTAAAGTGGGGGGCATTGAGCTACAGTGATCACCAAGAAATGGTTTGTAGACATTAGCCCTGTATTGAAAAGCCAGACGTTTATTCACACGCAAATAGAAACACTTTGGCTGGAACGAGGAAAGAGACGAGAGACGAATACAGCTAATCGGGGAGACATTTCAGAACATGTTGAAGAAGCACAATATATATATACATATGTAGAGTACAAAAAGTGATGTCAGCGTTATGTAATAACTGAATAGGTAGGTAGAAAGGAACACATTGTCCAAGGTGAGTCATACATAGGATGTGACTAACACCGGAGGTAAAGTAGGGAAAAAACTACTGTCAAAGCTTCTATGATGTATGAATGATGTTGTTGTGTGTGTGTGTGTGTGTGTGTGTGTTGTGTGTGTGTGTTGGTGTGTGTGTGGTGTGTGTGTGTGTGTATATGTGTGTGTGTGTGCGTGTGTGGGTGTGTGTTTTGGTGTGTGTGTGTGTGTTGTGTGTGTGTGTGTGTTGTGTTGTGTGTGTGGTGTGTTGTGTTTGTGTTTGGTGTGTTTAAATGCCTAACGGTAACCAGGTACATTGTGATAAGACACTACTAATTCAACAACTATTAATCAAATCATAATTTGTAGAGTCAAATAACATCGGCAGTGCCAAATTTGAAAATTTGAAATGCCGGCAATTCAAATCATATATGATTTTAGTTGTATCTCTCTAAAAAATAAATCTTCGGAGTTACACTGAAAAGAAAGTTAAATGTTAAAAAAATAGTAATTGAGATGTCAATTGGATTGGGTCTTCTTAAGCTGCCATCTACCAATCCTTATATATTCACCAATCCCACCTATTCCCAACCAATTCAAATTACACTTTGGTTTGTGTGCAAGTTAAATCGACATTGCCTAAAATAAATTTTGGTAGCCTAAGTCAATTATTATATAATTGTTATGGTCTTGGTTTTAGGTCTTGGTTTGTTGGCGATTCTAGTGGATGGAATGGAAATACATACTTCCACAGCAAAGGATGATCCACTTATTGACTTGTTTCTTAGCTTCTTCTCTTGCTGTGAATGAGAAAAATCTATCACAGTAGCATTACTGGCCGGCTGCACTCTTCCTTCCTCTGGCTGGGTTGCAAGACAATACTAAACTGGATGCCTCCCAGTTCATATTCCTGCCTGCAGAAAGACACTAACCCTGAGCCACACACAACACACACACACACACCCACACACACACAACACAACACACACCACACACAGACACACACACACACACACACCACCACACACACAACACAACCACACAACACACCACACACATTACACCCACACCACCACACACATACATTATTTCCTAAATCCATAATTCTTAGATCAATTTGAGATATAGGTGATCCTTGTTGTGTAGTGTAGTGGTGTGTGTGGTGTGTGCATGTGTGTCATCCGTGTGAGTCTTTCCACGACCCTAAGTCCAACACACCTATTTGTTGCAGAACATCTGAATCTAGCCACAAATGTACAATTTATTCTAATGACATCATTTGATCATACTATTTTAATGAATAAGAATGAGTAAGCAATTTCCTTTCGCATGCCGCCCCAGCTCAATTGTCTTGCCAACTTTGCCTTTAGAGCACTAACGAACAACCCAATCATGATTCAATCGTGGAGCCCATCAATGGCTTGTACACATGTGGCGTGGCACCCCATCGGTGCGAGCCACCATCTGGGCAAACAGCTGCACACATCGCAACCCTGTATCATCCCAATTCACAAACAACCATAATTCCTACAACCTGGAATATGACTCCAGCCTTCTCGCCCCCCATTCCTGGACCCCCACCAATGTGTGATGATCGCGATGGGGGGGGGAACTGCTGAGGGTGAAAATCAAAACCAACCTTACTTCTCTGTCTCCTCAGACCCCTCCACCCCCCTCTCTCTCTCCTTCTCTCTCTCTCTCTCTCATCTCTCTCTCCTCTCCTCTCGCTCTTCTCTCTCTCTCCTCTCTCTCTCTCTCCTCTCTCTCATCTCCCGTCGACTTAGTATATAGTCTATTTGGCCCTCTGCCTTAGCTGATGCAAACAGTAGCAGTAGCATCTGCTGAGACTGTTAATCCGTCCAGATCTTTCGCCCCGCTAGTAGCATCTGCTTGCGCACACCCCCTTAGAGATAAGTACATATTGGATAGAGAGAGGAGAGAGTAGGGGGAGCGACGACTAAAGGAGGACGAAGAGAGGCAGACGGAAGGAGGAAAGCTGCAGGGAGAGATAGACAGGAGGCAGCAGGGACGAGAGGGTTGAGGACATGAGGAGATAGGGCAATCTTCGGTACATATAGCGGTAATAAAATGAGAGTGATAGTGGCAATAGAGACAACAAGATGCTGATACAAACTAAATCTGTTAATAGCTAGGCCCACTCAGTTTAATATCTCATAAACCATCCAATGACCCTCTACCTTTATTTGATGTCCGCGAATCAATAGCATTCAGAATTTTATATTAAGAGTTGAGATCAAGTCAAATAATGTAAGATTCCCATGTTTGTGGTTTGTGTCCAACAGCCTCATCCTTCAGCAGAGCTGACCACTGGTCACCACGGACACCTGCGTTAATGTACCTCTGGTCGACGATAGAGAGAGCAAATCGTAGTCTCAGAATTAGAGCGTTAACATCTTCTGATCTGATCGAGGAATTGTATGCATGAAGCAACAAGA